>WNWK01014361.1:0-51570 GCA_009830355.1 Cherax destructor | reverse complement strand
CCCCGCATATTGTTTATTATAATATTTGTAGGTACATAAATGCCACTGATATTCACGTGGAAACTTAACTCAACGCAACACTGTTATAACCTAAGTTAATATAGGTATATTTAACAGTTTTAAATATTACAAACGTCATACATAGTAACAAATAAGTATATTATCAAGGATAACTCCTAAAATGTCAGTGACTTGTTCACAAATAACCCACACATAGCAGACTGAAACTTATGACGACGTTTCGGTCCGACTTGGACCATTAACTACTTAATGCTTATTTATGTGCGGGTTATTTGTGCATTGTTCCAGTCATGACGCTGGTTGACGGTGCTGCGGTGTTTCACTCAACACATGATTCACGTTCTTGAAGATTGAGACACATGCAACATATGGGAATCTTTATTAAGGAAACGCTTCGCCACACAGTGGCTTCATCAGTCCAGTACAAAGAAGAAAGGTGTAAGGAGAGGAGGAGTTTGAGGTAATCAGTCCCTCGGCCTGGAGTCGATGTGTTCAGTCCATCAATCTTGTAGAAAGTACAGCACAGGGCCGTAGAAGTGGCTTATATACTGTAGTCAGGTGAGGTGAAGCAGGAGGAGGCGGGGTCATAGTGGTACCATCCACTAGTGTAAGTAGGTCTTCGTCCAAAGGTTGGACAAGTGTTGAAGAATTTCTTGTATCAAGATCCCAAGATGTTGCTGTATTTGACAGATTTGATAACGTTGAAGATTGAGACACTTGTTCAACCTTTGGACGAAGACCTACTTCGACTAGTGGATGGTACCACTATGACCCCGCCTCCTCCTGCTTCACCTCACCTGACTACAGTATATAAGCCACTTCTACGACCCTGTGCTGTACGAACACAGTGACTCTGAACAGAGAGGCCCAACTGCAGCCCCTAAGTGACAGGATCGCCCTTGTTGCTGCCAGGAGGTTGGCCAAATTTGTCCAGCTACCGGGCGGTGAGCGCCTGCTGAGAGACCTCCTTGACCGTCAGCGAGGCGACTTCGCAGGAGGCCGTGTCCGACTATGGTTGTGGTCGGCTGCGGAAGTGACACAGGAGCTCCTGCCCATGCCGCTCCTCGAGGACAAGGGATGCGACCGGCCAGTCGATGGGTACACCGTGCCACCGCCATGGGCACCAGAACCTGTCGTAATCCACCTTGCAAACCTGCCAGCCAGCAAGCGTCACTGTCCACAGCACGTGCTGCAGCGGTGGGCAGCTGCAAGCATTGCTGCAGCGGAGCATCCCGGGTGTGCAGTGTCTACACTGATGGATCAAGAGACCCCGAGGCCGGCCGCACGGGTTCCGGGATATATCACTCCTCCCTAACGGCCGGCTGGCGCCTCCCAGACCACTGCAGCATCCTTCAGGCAGAACTCCACGCCATCCAGAGGGCCATCCAACATGCGCTCCTGGAACACCACCAACCTCCAGTCATCCACGTCGACTCCAGGGCGGCGATACAGGCCATCATGCATAGGGAGCCCAAGGATAACATCCGGCTCCTCACCGCCATCAGAAGAGACCTACATTCACTTGACGAGCAGGGCCGGCAAGCAACAATCAATTGGATACCAAGCCACATCGACCTTGCTGGGAATGATGCAGCGGATGGGGCGGCTAAGTCTGCCACACTTGCGGCCCAACCTGCGACTACAATTGCCATTAGCCGCAGGCAGGTGCACCTGGGGGCAGCTTCGGCAGCCAGACGCCCACTACCAGCACCGGGAGCATCTCGGAGCCGGCACTGGTATGACAGAGCGACACGTAGGGAGCCCCCACCAAACATGAGGAAACTGAACAGGGAGCTGCAAGTCAGCGTCCACCGCCTACGCCTCGGCTACCCTACTGCAAAGCACCTCATCGAACGCATGAGTGAGGAGCTTTGCCGCCACTGCGACCGGATGGTTCCAAAGCCTCTAGTTCACTACATGCTTGACTGTCCTGCAACGACGTCCATCCGCCGCAGGCACTTCCCGATGGCACCTGGGGATCTGACCCGCGAGGACAAAGCAGCCCGGCTGGTTTACCTGGCCACCCATGATTTGGAGACACTGCTCCCAGTCCTAGCCACCCACCCGCCCCCTCGATGACGACGCCGGAGAACCCCGACGACGACCAAGACTACCCACTACAGCTATTCTTTCTCTCACTTCCTTCTTTCTTATCCCCCATCCTTCTTCTTCCTATGTAGGTAGAACCACAGCCTGAAGTACCAAGATCTGCTGATGAAGATGCGACGTCAGAAGACACTCCCCATCATGGGGAGCCACAGCAAGAAAGAAAGAAGAAGATGACACCCTCTACCCAGGGGGCCAATGCCGGGTCACCATTTGGAGAAGACCCGGGCCGGATGTACCGGCGAACATACAACAACAACAACAACCTGTGCTGTACTTTCTACAAGATTGATGGACTGAACATATCGACTCCAGGCCAAGGGACTGATTACCTCAAACTCCTCCTCTCCTTACATCTTTCTTCTTTGTATTGGATTGCATAAGTGTCTCAATCTTCAACTCGTCGGTTTTCAAAACCATTTATCACATTCACGTTCTTACTGAACTACCTATTTGCCAATACTATTAAATTGTGATAATGTTATCCATTCAATAAATGAAGAATGCCCTTTGCGATCGACTTGAAACCGCTGGACATGATGTATTTGATTGAGCAGGAAGGTACCCAACAAGTTTCATCTATGTACGTGAAAACAAAATTGCCTATTTACTTTGCTGTCTTTAATTTGTTAATTCTATTAATAAAATTATGGAGTATCATGTTCTTCGGGACGACTAAGAATTAAACAAGTTTTTACTTAAATTCTTTTGGCCATTTAGAGTTTTTTTTTTTATCTAAAGCCTACACTCGGTAGCTGTCACACCCAAAGGGACCGGAGTTAGATGCCCGGACGAGTGAGAACGTTTTAAAAGTTTCCTTACACCTGCTGCCCCTAGCAGCAGGTGTCAAGCAGTAAGTAGGTATCTAGATGTGAGTTGACTAGTGCACTGGGTAGCAGTGTGTTCGTAAATAAGTACTGAGTAACAGCTGTGCTTAAGTCAAAGTCACGTAGACATCTTTTAACCAAACACTTATTTATACATTGATAAATTTGCCGAATATTTTCAATGTTGAACTTCTCTAGAAAAATAAGTCTCAGATTTATGAGTGACAGTGGAACAACATTTAGCTTCACAAGGTGAAACTCGTATATATAGATGAGTAACAAGGTGAAACTCGTATATATAGATGAGTAACAAGGTGAAACTCGTATATATAGATGAGTAACAAGGTGAAACTCGTATATATAGATGAGTAACAAGGTGAAACTCGTATATATAGATGAGTAACAAGGTGAAACTCGTACATATAGATGAGTAACAAGGTGAAACTCGTATATATAGATGAGTAACAAGGTGAAACTCGTATATATAGATGAGTAACAAGGTGAAACTCGTATATATAGATGAGTAACAAGGTGAAACTCGTATATATAGATGAGTAACAAGGTGAAACTCGTATATATAGATGAGTAACAAGGTGAAACTCGTATATATAGATGAGTAACAAGGTGAAACTCGTATATATAGATGAGTAACAAGGTGAAACTCGTATATATAGATGAGTAACAAGGTGAAACTCGTATGTATAGATGAGTAACAAGGTGAAACTCGTACATATAGATGAGTAACAAGGTGAAATCCGTATATATAGATGAGTAAGACATCTGCAGGAGTTTGGTGTCGTTATTGCTTGAAACATTTCGCCTGCCGAGCAGGCTTCAGTATTTCGACTGGAGAAGCCTGCTGAGCTGGCGAAACGTCTCAAAAATGAAGATACCAAACTGCTGCCCATGTTTCGCTCATCTACTTGTCTACTGCATGCCTTTAGTATAATAAAGATAGTTCTACAATTTGTCGTATACCATTAATGTTGTTACTCTGGCATAACAAACAAATAGTTTGAAAACGACTGAACTAGGAAACCTGGAGCAGGAGTCAAGTCCGGCTCTCTGGAGCAGGAGTCAAGTCCGGCTCTCTGGAGCAAGAGTCAACTCCGGCTCTTAGACGAGGAGATGATCTCTCGCGCACATTTTTTATACTCGCTCCACGAATGTGAATATTATGAGAAGAATAGCAAACATTTTATGCAGGTGTAAACAGACATTTTTTCACAGTAAACACTTGTACGTCGCAGCTGTGGTGGTGATGGTGGTAGTACTGGTAGTTGTAGTAGAATAGTGGTTGGGGGAATGTTAATAGGTTAGATGGTAATAGGGTTGATAGGGGTATGGCGGTGGTAGTGGCTATGGTTATGGTGGTAGTGGGAGGAAAATGGTGGTAGTGTTTATGGTTATTGTTGTGGTCGTAAGGGTGGGAGTGGTGGTGGAAGTGTTCATGGTTGTTATTGCACTGGTGGTAATAGTTGTAGTGGTAGAGGCCATAGGCTTGTCATGGAAAAAAAACAGCTGCTGGTTTTCCCTGTGGAAAAAATGGAAAATATACTTATAGTTGAAAAAAAGAAGGGCTGAATAAATATTAAGGAAAACTGTTACACAATTATGAAATAAACCCAACTGTAAATAATATAAACGGACTAAACAAAGCTAAATAAAAATAATTATTCCTCCACCAGAGGAACAAGTTCACGTCTGCGGAGATATGTATGGGAACGTTTATATCAGGGACAATTGTTGACGTTAATCTTATGGAGAAATGTATCTGGAGTATAAAGACTGGCCGAGGTGGTTCAGACGCCTCCGTCTCACGGCAGTTCACCGGCGGGTAGTTGATGAGTTAAGAGGTTGTTAGATGCCTTCGTGAAGTGTGTGCAGCTCCGTGGAGTTATGTCCAGTCTCCATAGCTGGGTATGAAGTCCTTGCAAAATAGTCTTAAGACCAAATCACGTCTGTAGAACAAGTAGATAGTTGCAAGAATCTCGTTGCCTCCATCTCTTTCTCTCCGAGGGGAACCAAGCCATAAGCTGAGCACTGGGATAAAACAGAAGATTAAAATACATAAAATTGAACGCTAAGGCATAAGACAAGACTCAGCACAGTAAGGTATCCTGCCTGGATGGAGCCTTCAAAAAACAAGAAAATCCTAACACCAGAAGAATGATGCTTACATGACTGCAAGGAGGAAGTAGCTGAAGAAAGATAAACCCCATGAATAAAGATTAAACATGGTAGGTAACGAAATATAGACAACTCAAGAGTATTCCCTCGCTAGATGGCTCCACGTAAGGTCTCTCTCTATCTCAAGACTTAGATTTTGCCACCGAAGTGGCTAGTTTATTGTGCACCCCATATCCATGCTGTGGAGGGTAGCGCAAGAGCATATGGATACACAAAGGCCTAGGCACTAGGCCCCAAAAGGGTTAACAGTTGTACATTTGGATTTATATCTACATTTCACTTATCTGTTACAAGCAAATTTAGGAAATTTGCTTAGTATAACTGTTATATTATTTTCATTAATAAGATATCTTGACATGTCACATAGGTTATTATACTGTCTATCTCTGTATTCCTCAATAAGTGGACAATTAAGCACATAGTGTTCAAGACAGTGACCATATGCCTGATCACATAATTTGCATTTAGTTTGATCATCATCTGTGTGTCTGACAAACTGCCAGAAGTACTTGTAGCCAAGCCTAAGCCTGGCCACTACAACATCAGTCTGTTCACATTGCAAGTTGCTCCACAAACATACTTATCTATGTTCATGTTATCATAGTGGGTTATAGATCTACTCAGGCTTCTAACTGCATTCCTATAACAATCATTTTCATTATTTACTTCTCTCTTAATATTATTCCTAATGCTAGACACAGATATACCAAAGTTATATTCTACATTCTCCTTCTGGGTACTCTTCTTGGCTAACATATCAACTTTATCATGAAGGAGTAATCCAATGTGTGATGGGATCCATAGCAATTGTACATTAATTCCTTTGTCCCGGATTTTTGAGTATCTATACCTGGCTTCTCCAATGAGCATGCTGTTAGAGTCATTATATAAGTCAAGAGCCTTCAGTGATGACATAGAATCAGTAATGATGATAGAGTCAAGCTCAGTGTCATAGGTTAGCTTTAGTGCCATTAGGATTGCAAACAATTCAGTTTGCAGTGTAGACGCCCAGTTGTTAATTCTTATGCCTAGTTCAACAAATTTATTATTGTTCTTAACTAGGGAGGTGGCAACCAGAGCAGATGCAGCCCTGCCAGAAGACTCCTGTTTAGATCCATCAGTGTATATAACTTGAGATAACTTATTACTACCAGCTAGGCGAGAAATTTCTTCTTGAGCAGTTGCGTTAACAAGTGATTTAAGGAAGGGATTACTAGCAATGAGCTTCTTGGGAGGGACTTGCAGGTATGTGATATTAAATGAACACATCTTCCATGGAGGGGTGAAATGCTCTTGTTGCCTACAGTGATACAATTCATGCAGGTTGTAAAACTTAATGTAATTGCATGTTTTCACAATCCATTTAGATCTGTGAGTATTTACTTCTAGACATTTAGTAAGATTCATTGTGACAGTGTCTGGTTCATTTCTTAACATTCTAATACCAAGTACAGTATTAATCTTAACAATCCTATCACTGATACTAGAAATACCAAGCTCCTTCCTCATATTAAAAACCTTTGTAGATTTGGGACAGCCAAGAATAATTCTGAGAGTTTCATTTTGCATTAACTCCAAGGGTCAGAGAGAACTTTCTCTAGCTAATATCAACATGGGAGCAGCATAATCAATTAAGGACCTAACATAGGCTATGTACATCATTCTCACGATTCTCACATCAGCACCATAGTTGGGGTTGTAGCCAGCAACAGCTTTATTCGCATTTAGCCTATCTTTGCATTTCTTATTTAGTTATGGTATAGTGGATTTGGTAAAGGGTACATCTACACCAAGATATCTGTAAGTTTTAACGTAGCTAATGTTTTCACCCTGCAACTAGATGGGTGGGGGATGCCGTTTGCTTGTTAATATCTTTGTTTTAGAGGAAGATATTACGAGGCCTAGTCGATTACAAATTGCTTGAACTTCATTAAGAACGGTACTCATCTTTTTATGCCCTGTTGTCATCTCTCAAGTGAACTGAAAACCCAAACAATGGGACTACAACCACACGAAGCATACAATATTTACTCCTTTTCCTGTATAGTTTGTTATAACAGTGGTGACTGAGGCTGGGTGAACTTGTATTACCTTTAGACTAGTGACTGTATGAAAGTGATAGAATGAAACAGAGTTGCGATGGTTTGAGCATATAGCTTCCAAAATAAATATCCAGGGTTCGATTCTCGGGTGAGGTAAACGTATTGGCAAGTCTCATTATACTTCCTTCTGTTCACCAAGCTGCATATAGTTAGTTGTGTCGCCTGAGCTGCTAGTTTATTGTGCACCCGAAGCTCATCCTGTGAGCGGTAGCGCAAAGAAACAATATTACAGAGGTCACAATGGGTATTTGTCAGACATCAATGAGCACTGTTACATCACTAGAAGGAAATGTTAGTCATTTAGTATTTTAATAACTTTGTACAGTTGTACACAGTACAGTAAGAATTGCGATCTAAAAAAATTATTTCTTATTACCGCTAAAAAAGAATGGTCATAGCTGGGTTACAATATAAAGACAGTTTGTTCATCTAGTCGACGCAAAATATGTAACATATGGATATTTTTATTAACGAAGCGTTTCGCCTACGTAGTAGGCTTCTTCAGTCAAATACAGAGGCAACAGGTGTAGTAGTGAAGTAAAGATGATGTAATCAGTCTGGTGGACCTTGGAGAAAAAGTATTTGAGGTGGTCAGTCCCTCAGGCTGGAGAAGAGTTCTGCTCCATGGTCTGACACTTATGAAGCTGAAGCATGAGAACGGAGTCTTAAATGCTGTCGAAGGTGAGGTGGCACATCTTGAAGACGTTGCAGAAGACGGGATTTACTAGACTAGTAGAAGAAGGCAGGTCTCTCTCGTATCCATCCCTTTTCACTTGCAACTAGTAGATACGCAATGAAGACTGGAAGATGTTCTCTACCAAGATACCGTTGTGCTGCAGTGTCTGTACCAAGATACTGTTGTGCTGCAGTGTCTGTACCAAGATACCGTTGTGCTGCAGTGTCTGTACCAAGATACCGTTGTGCTGCAGTGTCTGTACCAAGATACCGTTGTGCTGCAGTGTCTGTACCAAGATACCGTTGTGCTGCAGTGTCTGTACCAAGATACCGTTGTGCTGCAGTGTCTGTACCAAGATACCGTTGTGCTGCAGTGTCTGTACCAAGATACCGTTGTGCTGCAGTGTCTGTACCAAGATACCGTTGTGCTGCAGTGTCTGTACCAAGATACCGTTGTGCTGCAGTGTCTGTACCAAGATACTGTTGTGCTGCAGTGTCTGTACCAAGATACCGTTGTGCTGCAGTGTCTGTACCAAGATACCGTTGTGCTGCAGTGTCTGTACCAAGATACCGTTGTGCTGCAGTGTCTGTACCAAGATACCGTTGTGCTGCAGTGTCTGTACCAAGATACCGTTGTGCTGCAGTGTCTGTACCAAGATACCGTTGTGCTGCAGTGTCTGTACCAAGATACCGTTGTGCTGCAGTGTCTGTACCAAGATACCGTTGTGCTGCAGTGTCTGTACCAAGATACCGTTGTGCTGCAGTGTCTGTACCAAGATACCGTTGTGCTGCAGTGTCTGTACCAAGATACCGTTGTGCTGCAGTGTCTGTACCAAGATACCGTTGTGCTGCAGTGTCTGTACCAAGATACCGTTGTGCTGCAGTGTCTGTACCAAGATACCGTTGTGCTGCAGTGTCTGTACCAAGATACCGTTGTGCTGCAGTGTCTGTACCAAGATACCGTTGTGCTGCAGTGTCTGTACCAAGATACCGTTGTGCTGCAGTGTCTGTACCAAGATACCGTTGTGCTGCAGTGTCTGTACCAAGATACCGTTGTGCTGCAGTGTCTGTACCAAGATACCGTTGTGCTGCAGTGTCTGTACCAAGATACCGTTGTGCTGCAGTGTCTGTACCAAGATACCTTTGTGCTGCAGTGTCTGTACCAAGATACCTTTGTGCTGCAGTGTCTGTACCAAGATACCGTTGTGCTGCAGTGTCTGTACCAAGATACCGTTGTGCTGCAGTGTCTGTACCAAGATACCGTTGTGCTGCAGTGTCTGTACCAAGATACCGTTGTGCTGCAGTGTCTGTACCAAGATACCGTTGTGCTGCAGTGTCTGTACCAAGATACCGTTGTGCTGCAGTGTCTGTACCAAGATACCGTTGTGCTGCAGTGTCTGTACCAAGATACCGTTGTGCTGCAGTGTCTGTACCAAGATACCGTTGTGCTGCAGTGTCTGTACCAAGATACCGTTGTGCTGCAGTGTCTGTACCAAGATACCGTTGTGCTGCAGTGTCTGTACCAAGATACCGTTGTGCTGCAGTGTCTGTACCAAGATACCGTTGTGCTGCAGTGTCTGTACCAAGATACCGTTGTGCTGCAGTGTCTGTACCAAGATACCGTTGTGCTGCAGTGTCTGACTGAAGAAGTCTATTGTGGAGGCGAAACGTTCCATCGATAAAGATCCCCCAAGTGTTGTAGATGTGTCTTAATCTTCAAGTTGTCGGTATTTTATACCATTTTCAAGATAACAATGAGATGTTTCGCCTTATCGTGTAAGGTTTGCGTGGAGGTGTCACTTAAAGGTTGCATGTTTGTACACTCTAAGATATAATGTTCCAGTGTATGGCACTGTCTTTGTCCACAAAATTTGCATTTTGTCAATGACATCCCCATAGAAACCGTACTGCCAGAGATACAGCACAACCTTAGTCTAGTAGTAACAACATCTTGTAATCTTCTGACACTTATTTTCTCCACAGATATGTTTGTCTTGACACATTTCATTATGATGGATAATGGATCAGCTAGTTCGTACCTGTACTATTCTACTTTCTGCAGCGCTGTATGACCCTTGTAGGTTTAGCGCTTCTTTTTTTGATTATAATAATAATAATGTTTTACTTTCTTCAACTCGTTTGTTAGTTCCCGTCTGACAATGTTGCGTAAATTTCTGTTTGAAAAAAAAAAGTTATACTCAACATTCTTTTTATTTAATGCTTGTTTAACTAATTCATGTTCTTGAGGAAAGTTAGTTACACTGTACGTGGTCGTAGTTACCATGAGCTGGAGAGTAACATGTATGACAAGCAGCTCAGTCATTAATACTAATACACCAGTTATTAATACTAATACACCTCTGTATGACAGTACCATCATCAGGCTGGTTTACATCAGCACTCCCACTGTCAGGGTTAAGGAACCATCAGCGTTGATAGTCTGGGTGATAGTATTCTTAGATCTTTAATCTAAGGTCGTGTATGTGTTCCAGAGAACTGATTTTAGAAAATAATTGATGTTAAGGATTGTGCATGATTAGTTTCATGGAGGAATGGTGGGAGAGTGATATCAAAAACTGTTATCTGCAATGGTGGCGGAAAATGATCTTATTTCCTAACATGATAAAGGTCATGTAGTGTGGCTATTATTTGAATCCATCTTGATTCACTTACCCCCTGAATTATATGTTCTAGTAATTCTTTAAGGACAACATTGTTTAGGTCAGCAGGCACCAGCTTCAGTTGTATCTCAGAAACACTTGGTATATCTAATTCTTTCCTCATATTAAGTATTTTCGTAGTTATAGGACAACCCAGAATAATTCTTTTTTGGACTTCTTTCGATGGTCTTCTATTTTTCAGGACTAAAACTGTTGTATGGTAATCTATGAACGACTTATGTACGTTAAGTGCATTATTTTTGCAATATGGTGCAAATGTTAATTTGCACCATATTTGGGATTATGCCCTACAACAGTTCTGAGAGCTTCAAGTCTATCCTTACATAGTTGGTTGCTATTAGTGTACATGGAACAGTAATACATAGATATTTGCAGGACACATAATCAATAGACTGCCATTAACCTCTAATTTTGATGGTCCACTTCTACGGTGTCTGTTATGTGTCTGTTACACAATTTGGTCTTTTCTGCAAAATTATAAGTCCAAGATTATCACAGACCGTCTGTATGATTTGGAGTGGTGTATTGCACGATGAGTTTTAGTACCCACAAGAATATCATCAGCATAGCTCATTGTGATATTGCTAGAGGCATCTGGTATAGATTGCTGGTGGCATCTGGTATAGATTACTGGTGGCATCTGGTATAGATTGCTGGTGGCATCCTGGCATGAGGACCGGTGGACCCCCAGTGGAAATAAGTCACACTACTTACTTTTCTTGGGTTATCGTAGCACTCAGTGTTTTTCAACCAGGGTGACGCGACACACTGGTGTGCCACTGATAGTGCCCAGGAGTGCCACTGATAAAATTAAAAAAAATAATGCTCTGAGAGATAAATTAAGAATTTGGTGGGTCAAAATGAAGGAAGGCAACATGAATATGGTATCACATGCTGCTGCAACAAACAATAAAGTCATCTTGCCATTGATTGTTGAGCATCTTGAAGAACTTACAGAAAAAAAATCAGTACTATTTCCAAAACTTATGTCGGGAAGACTATGACTGGTTGAGAAACACATTTATTGCATCAGTATCAAGGCCGTCGAAGCTCTGTCTCACAGAAGAGAAAATAGTTGAAATTCGTAATGATGGCAGTTTGAATTTAAAGCATAAGAAATACCTCTGGACGAATTCTGGATAGATTAAGAATGAATATTCCCAAGTTGAGGAGAAAACTCTGGTAATTCTCATGCAATTTTCCACATTTTACCTGTGTAATTTGGGATTTTCTGAGCTCACAAACATTAAAGCTAACGAGGGAAAGCCTACCATCGGTCGAGGAAGAAACAATGGCATGTTTGTCCAATATTCCACCTAATATCAAAAGCACAAATATCTTACTAAAAAAGTTACAGAAGACGAGTTGGTTCTGTTTTTGTTTATTTTATTGTGATTTATAATGTTTGTGTATTATACTAACAGCTTTTATACTTCCTATGTGTTTTATACTCTTCTATGTTTATTATTATTATTAATACTTAGTACTTTCGGGAAGCAGTTCTAATAGAAGATTGACTAGGGATGCCACAGAATATGTGAGCTGTGGGTGATATCACTGAGCTGCAGGTGATACCACTGAGCTGTGGGTGATATCACTGAGCTGCGGGTGATATCACTGAGCTGCAGGTGATATCACTGAGCTGCAGGTGATATCACTGTGCTGCGGGTGATATCACTGTGCTGCAGGTGATATCACTGAGCTGCGGGTGATATCACTGTGCTGCAGGTGATATCACTGTGCTGCAGGTGATATCACTGTGCTTCGGGTGATATCACTGTGCTGCGGGTGATACCACTGAGCTGCAGGTGATATCACTGTGCTGCAGGTGATATCACTGAGCTGCGGGTGATATCACTGTGCTGCAGGTGATACCACTGAGCTGCGGGTGATATCACTGAGCTGTGGGTGATATCACTGAGCTGCAGGTGATATCACTGAGCTGCGGGTGATATCACTGTGCTGCGGTGATATCACTGTGCTGAGGTGATATCACTGTGCTGCAGGTGATACCACTGAGCTGGGGTGATATCACTGTGCTGCGGTGATATCACTGGCTGCGGGTGATATCACTGTGCTGCAGGTGATATCACTGTGCTGCAGGTGATATTACTGAGCTGCAGGTGATATCACTGAGCTGTGGTGATATCACTGTGCTGCAGGTGATATCACTGAGCTGTGGGTGATATCACTGAGCTGTGGGTGATATCACTGTGCTGCGGGTGATATCACTGAGCTGTGGGTGATATCACTGAGCTGTGGGTGATATCACTGTGCTGCAGGTGATATCACTGTGCTGCAGGTGATATCACTGTGCTGCGGTGATATCACTGGCTGGGTGATATCACTGTGCTGCAGGTGATATCACTGAGCTGCGGTGATATCACTGAGCTGCAGGTGATATCACTGTGTGCTGGGGTGATATCACTGGCTGCAGGTGATATCACTGTGCTGCAGGTGATATCACTGTGCTGCGGGTGATATCACTGAGCTGCAGGTGATATCACTGGCTGCAGGTGATATCACTGGCTGCAGGTGATATCACTGTGCTGCGGGTGATATCACTGTGCTGGGTGATATCACTGTGCTGCAGGTGATATCACTGTGCTGCAGGTGATATCACTGTGCTGCAGGTGATATCACTGAGCTGCAGGTGATATCACTGAGCTGCAGGTGATATCACTGTGTTGCGGGTGATATCACTGTGCTGCAGGTGATATCACTGTGCTGTGCGGTGATATCACTGCTGCTGCTGGGTGATATCACTGAGCTGCAGATGATATCACTGTGTTGCGGGTGATATCACTGTGCTGCAGGTGATATCACTGTGCTGCGGGTGATATCACTGTGCTGCAGGTGATATCACTGAGCTGCAGGTGATATCACTGTGCTGCGGGTGATATCACTGTGCTGCAGGTGATATCACTGTGCTGCGGGTGATATCACTGTGCTGCAGGTGATATCACTGTGCTGCGGGTGATATCACTGTGCTGCAGGTGATATCACTGAGCTGCAGGTGATATCACTGAGCTGCGGTGATATCACTGTGTGGGTGATATCACTGAGCTGCAGATGATATCACTGGCTGCGGGTGATATCACTGTGCTGCAGGTGATATCACTGTGCTGCGGGTGATATCACTGTGCTGCGGGTGATATCACTGAGCTGCAGGTGATATCACTGTGTTGCGGGTGATATCACTGTGCTGCAGGTGATATCACTGTGCTGCAGGTGATATCACTGTGCTGCGGGTGATATCACTGAGCTGCAGGTGATATCACTGTGTTGCGGGTGATATCACTGTGCTGCAGGTGATATCACTGTGCTGCAGGTGATATCACTGGTGTGATATCACGGCTGCAGGTGATATCACTGGCTGCGGGTGATATCACTGTGCTGCAGGTGATATCACTGGCTGCGGGTGATATCACTGAGCTGCAGGTGATATCACTTTGTGTCTGCGAGGTGATATCACTGTGCTGCAGGTGATATCAGCTGTGAATCATGGCGGGTGATATCACTGTGCTGCAGGTGATATCACTGTGCTGCGGGTGATATCACTGTGCTGCGGTGATATCACTGAGCTGCAGGTGATATCACTGAGCTGCAGGTGATATCACTGTGCTGCAGGTGATATCACTGTGCTGCAGGTGATATCACTGTGCTGCGGGTGATATCACTGTGCTGCAGGTGATATCACTGTGCTGCAGGTGATATCACTGTGCTGCAGGTGATATCACTGTGCTGCAGGTGATATCACTGTGCTGCGGGTGATATCACTGTGCTGCAGGTGATATCACTGTCTGCGGGTGATATCACTGAGGCTTAGTAAGCCAGGATAACTTTTTTTTAACCTTCATCTTTTTCTTCTTCCTCTGCTTTTTTGTTTTACTCAAATAAGCTTTACAGGTTAAGAGGTGTTATCTTATCTCAGCTTATTTCAAAGGCCAGCACTGTCTGGGTGTTAGTCGACTGGTGTGAGTGCCATCCCTAGGATGCTACCCACACCAGTCCACTAACACCCAGATACCAACTTGCTGCTAGGTCAACAGGGACAGTAGGTGTAAGGAAACACGCCCTACGTTTCCATCCATGCCGGGGATCGAACGATGGACACTCAGTATGTGACCTGAGTGTGCTGCCAATCTTCTTCTTCTTCTTATTATTATTATTCGTCTTCTCCTCCTACTCCTCATCCTTCTTGTTCTTATCCTCTTCCTTTTAAGAGGAGAGGGAGAGAGATGTCTAATTAGTGATTGGTGGATTGAAGAGGAGGGTGGATACGAGAGTAAGATGAATAAAGGGGAAGTAAAATAAGGAGTGGTGGGGATGTTGAGGAAGAGTGTAGGGGAAGAGAAGTGTAGGGGTGTGTCATGCACGCGACCTTCATCATGCAGTTAAGTCATACACTTTAATTAGCTCGGCTTGACAAACATCGTTAAAATGCGAGAAAAATATGAGTCGGACATAAAGTGTGGCATATAAATAGATGGAATGTTTGCAAGAGTTCAAGTGATGCTGGAGGTGCTGCTGCTGCTGCTGCTGGAGGTGCTGCTGCTGCTGCTGCTGGAGGTGCTGCTGCTGCTGCTGGAGGTGGTGCTGCTGCTGCTGGAGGTGCTGCTGCTGCTGCTGCTGCTGCTGCAGGTGCTGCTGCTGCTGCTGGAGGTGCTGCTATTGCTGCTGCTGCTGGAGGTGCTGCTGCTGCTGGAGGTGCTGATGCTGCTGCTGCTGCTGCAGGTGATGCTGCTGCTGCTGCTGGAGGTGCTGCTGCTGCTGCTGCTGCTGGAGGTGCTGCTGCTGCTGGAGGTGCTGATGCTGCTGCTGCTGCTGTGCGACTGACGAGGATTTAGCCAAGATCTGAGCTTCTGGGGTAAAAGTCTGTGAAAGTTGGGCAAATGTCAGGTGATGCTTTACTGATTAAAGAGAAAGAGAGATAGAGAAAGAGAGAGAATCTGCAGATTATTTTAGGTAAACTCTCTTAATACAAATTACACAAAACTATAAAATATTTGACACTAACATCCAGATAATTTTTGTTTGTTTGTGAAGGCAGTGTGAGTCAGACTAACACCTAAATCAGAATTATGAGCTATGAGACGGTAACTCAGCCAAAACCTGCTGTGAGGTTTGGGGTTCGAAACGTAGTGGCGTGACAAAAAAAGGCACAATACCGGGGTCTACTGGTATAAATTGATAGTGTCGTCTGCAAGCATATCCTAGCATATTCCTTCAGCTTGACTCCTACATCGAGACTGAGATATACCCTGCGGGGAGCTAGAGGTTTTGAACTAGAGGTTATCGTCAGTGACCTTCCGGTGTGACACGCTCACCATCCATGTCTAAAACCATCTGTACTTACAACAGCTCTGATTATGCTATGTGCAGGACGTCCCTCTCATGTAGGCAGATAATCTAATATATGCAATGTGAATGGGCTGACAGACGTTACAGAAATGAATATCAGACAATGATTTTATAGAATGCAAAGAATGTTGTACAAACAGAAAAAAAACATATATTGTGCTCTTAGATCATAATGAAAGCATAATGGATCTTAGTGGATCATAGTGGAAATCAGAGGAATCGATTGATCTCCTCTGATTTGTAGATTGATCTGTAGACGACCTTTTTAGGTCGTCTACAAGTTCTGGAAGAAATTATATATAAAAAAGTAAAGTCACTTCTGTTCAAATATAGAACTTGTAGAGGGGATGAATAATCAATGTCGAATATAAATTAATCCACAGTTAAGTAATTTGACAGTCATGTGATATGACACAGTCATGTGATATGACACAGTCAGGTAATATGACACAGTCAGGTATATGACAGAGTCAGGTAATATGACACAGTCAGACAGAGCAACTCTTAAGTCAACACTCTGTAAGAGAACATTTATCTGAAATCTTTATATGCAAGTTTGATAGTGTTTTAAGGAAATCTTTTTAACATTAGATCGGATCGTATTTTGTTAGCATCTTATAGAACTCCCGTGTAATATTGCAAGCCAACATTGGCACCTTATCACATTAGCTTTTAAAAGCTGCTGATACAGCCCCTGCCATACCATTCAGGGGTATTATACGATTCAGCGCCGCAGGTTCAGCGCCGCAGGTTCAGCGCCGCAGGTTCAGAAATGCAGTACCTGCGTGCAATTTCATCAAACTAACCTAATCTAAAATAACTTGCCCCTAACCCTTTGTTTTAGACGATTTTAAATATTTTTTTTAATAATTTTGAATTAAATAAACCAATCTCTTAAATATGTAATTCAACAAATCATTGTTCAAAATAAATATTTGTTTTTCCATATTTTCTTGATTTGAGTCTTGAAACATGGTGGCGCTGAAATGACCTGGCGCTGAATAGTCAGGTGCTGAAACAGCCTGGCGCTAAATAGTCTGGTGCTGAATAGTCTGGTGCTGAATATCTGGTGCTGAATATCCTGGTGCTGAATAGTCTGGCGCTAAATAGTCTGGTGCTGAATAGTCTGGCGCTAATAGTCTGGTGCTGAATATCCTGGCGCTGAATAGGTCTGGCGCTGAATATCCTAGTGCTGAATGGGCCTGGCGCTGAAACGGCGGCTCTGAATTTGGACATTCTGTCCATTCGGGGACTTTGAAAACGGTGCTAAATGAGTTGATGGAGATTTTGTTATAAATATACCATTTGTTAGTGTGTTATCATTGAAATAACTCCATTAGTATTATATTATTCCTCTTGTATTAACCACTGTAAAGAGTTACCAGTTGTTTGTATTCCCATTCTTTGACTGTCAGTGTAAAAACTAATGATCTTTCCTTGATATCTGGTTAAATTTTTTCCCTTTTATATAATTGTGGAGTTTAAATGGCGGGGCAGAGTCCTCAGCTGGTGAAGGACTCTGCTTCTATTGTAAGTTAATAGAAATCAAGAGCTCTATTAGGAGGTGAAGTGGAAAACTTCCATTACTTAGCATAAGTGGTAACAGCTGTGGGATCCCGCTTGATCAACCCATGTGACAGGGAAATAATCTGAAGTGGGGCCATTGCTACCATAGTTCTGATTTGCTTGTGCAGTACAGCTCTCTCCTCATGTTGGAAAGTTTCTGGGAAATTATCGAGGGCTATTGACCAGGCTTGCCGGCTTCTTAGTCTTATGGACTGGTTGAAGACCGGTAACTCTTGCGATGTTCCTCGTATGAATGTTCCTCCTGTACTGAATGTTCTCCTGTATTGAATGTTTCTCCTGTACTGAATGTTTCTCATGTACTGAATGTTCTCCTGTACTGAATGTTTCTCCTGTACTGAATGTTTCTCCTGTACTGAACCCTGTTGATGTTTCCCTGTATTGAATGTTTATGTACTGAATGCTCCTGATGAATGCGCAATGCTCTGTTGAATGTTTCTCCTGAACTGAATGTTCCTCCTGTACTGAATGTTTTCCCGATTGAATGTTTGCCCTGTATGAATGTTCTCATGTACTGATGTTCCCCTGTACTGATGCCCTGTACTGAATGTTTCTCTGTACTTGTTTGGTACTGTATGCGCCTTGTTGTGTACTGTATGTTTTTGTACTTGTTCTCCTGTACTGTATGCCCTTGTTGTTCACTGTATGCGCCTTGTACTGAATGTTTTGTACTGATGCCCTTGTTGGTACTGATGTTTTTGTACTGAATGCCTTGTTGGTACTGTATGCGCCTTGTTGTGTTCTGTATGTGTTCCTTGTTGAATGTTTCTCCTGTACTGCAATGTTCCTCTGTCTGAATGCTCTGATGAATGTTCCTCCTGTACTGAATGTTTCTCCTGTACTGAATGTTTCTCCAGTACTGAATGTTTCTCCTGTACTGAATGTGACTAAAGTAATATCGTAACGAAACAACTGGTGTTCGACTGAGTCCGCTTTAACGTATGCAATAAGATTTCCATTGTTGAAGTATTGTACTGATGCGCCTTGTTGGTACTGTATGCGCCTTGTTGGTACTGTATGCGCCTTGTTGGTACTGTATGCGCCTTGTTGGTACTGTATGCCCTTGTTGGTACTGTATGCGCCTTGTTGGTACTGTATGCGCCTTGTTGGTACTGTATGCGCCTTGTTGGTACTGTATGCGCCTTGTTGGTACTGTATGCGCCTTGTTGGTACTGTATGCGCCTTGTTGGTACTGTATGCGCCTTGTTGGTACTGTATGCGCCTTGTTGGTACTGTATGCGCCTTGTTGGTACTGTATGCGCCTTGTTGGTACTGTATGCGCCTTGTTGGTACTGTATGCGCCTTGTTGGTACTGCATGCGCCTTGTTGGTACTGCATGCGCCTTGTTGGTACTGCATGCGCCTTGTTGGTACTGTATGTGCCTTGTTGGTACTGTATGAGCCTTGTTGGTACTGCATGCGCATTGTTTGTACTGTATGCGCCTTGTTGGTACTGTATGTGCCTTGTTGGTACTGTATGCGCCTTGTTGGTACTTCATGCACCTTGCTGGTACTGTATGCGCCTTGTTGGTACTGTATGCACCTTGTTGGTACTGTATACGCCTTGTTAGTACTGTATGCGCCTTGTTGGTACTGTATGCGCCTTGTTGGTACTGTTTTCGCCTTGTTGGTACTGTATGCACCTTGTTGGTACTGTATACGCCTTGTTAGTACTGTATGCGCCTTGTTGGTACTGTATGCGCCTTGTTGGTACTGTTTTCGCCTTGTTGGTACTGTATGCGCCTTGTTGGTACTGTATGCGCCTTGTTGGTACTGTATTCGCCTTGTTGGTACTGTATGCGCCTTGTTGGTACTGTATGCGCCTTGTTGGTGCTGTATGCGCCTTGTTGGTACTGTATGCGCCTTGTTGGTACTGTATGCACCTTGTTGGTACTGTATGCACCTTTTTGGTACTGTATGCGCCTTGTTGGTACTGTATGCGCCTTGTTGGTACTGTATGCACCTTGTTGGTACTGTATACGCCTTGTTGGTACTGTATGCTCCTTGTTGGTACTGTATGCACCTTGTTGGTACTGTATACGCCTTGTTAGTACTGTATACGCCTTGTTGGTACTGTATACGCCTTGTTGGTGCTGTATGCACCTTGTTGGTACTGTATGCCACTAATAATATATTTATGCTCTCTCTTACGTGAGATTGTAATACTTTTAAACTTTATTTTTTAAAGTAAATGGTTTAATACAGCTCTGGGAGAGAGATATAATGTTGAATGGTAATGTGTAATGATTTGTTTGGGAACAATTTACCGACGTAAGAAGACTCGTACATAAAAAGTTGTGCAGTGGTCTCCAGCTGTCAACTCCATCACCCGTCACCCGTGAATCACCCAGCCTCGGGTGGCTCTTCACCTGGCTGTGCCTCACCCACACTGCCTATTATTGGTCGGTAAGTTCACCTGAGTCATTTCCTCATCCGTCACCCATTCATTGGTAACTTCACCTGGCCGTGCCTCATCCATCACCCCATCTAGCATCGTGTAAGGCTTCGCCAGCTGTCATTTGGGTGATGTACCAATGATACCTACCACTCAATAGTCATCCATCTATCATCCATCCCTCCCCTCCCTTTCGTTTCCTTTCCTCTGCAGGTTGTGATTCATCTAGCAGTCACCAGGCTTTAACTTATCTGTTACACACCTGGCATCCTGTGCAACAGTGCCTCACCCTGCCTCCCTCCCTGTCAAGCTGGCCCTCTCGTTCCCCTCAGGCACTGTCTGGGAGAGAAAGACTAAAGGAGAATGTCAGGGTGAAAATGTCTACGGAGGAAAGTCTTGGTAAATAGAATACGGATCGGAGTAGGAGTGGATGTTAATAAATGGGGAATGGAAAAGGGATAAACCTAAGGAAAAATGCATGAGGGATAAGAGTGGGCGAGAGCTCTGGCAAACTGGTAGATGTAAGGTGAAGGTAGAGGCAAGGCCACACTCCCTCGCTCGCACACAACTCACATCTCAACAAATCTCAGACTTTTCACCTTTTCTAACTAATTTAAACGTTGCAGGTGTGAGGTGAGTAAACTGTGGTGGTCATACTTGTTGACGTGTCTCTTGTGAATGACATGTCTAAGGTATGTAATAAATGTGTGTTGAGAGACGGTGAACATGTCTAATTATAAGTCGAGGAAGTGTTTTTGACCCAACAACTGATTCATGGAGGTCTAATTTACTATTTATAGATTAATTAATATGAAAACGAAAATATTATAGACTGAAATAGAAGATAACAGATTATGGAGACAGAGAAAAAGTTAAACTTACAATACTGTGGTTTGACAAAAATAACAAACAATCCACAATTTAGAACATAAGAACATAAGAAAGGAGGAACACTGCAGCAGGCCTGCTGGCCCATACTAGGCAAGTCCTTCACAATCCGGTCCACCAACAGAACACTCGCTCAACCCAATTTTCAACGCCACCCAAGAAACAAGCCTTGACAATTCCATTCACTCATGCGCGAGTCCCACTCAAATCCAACCCCTCTCACTCATGAATTTATCCAACCTAAACTTGAAACTACCCAAGGTCCTAGCTTCAATAACCCTACTAGGCAGACTGTTCCACTCATCAACTACCCTATTTCCAAACCAATACTTTCCTATATCCTTTCTAAATCTAAACTTATCTAACTTGAATCCATTATTGCGGGTTCTCTTGGAGAGATACCCTCAAGACCTTATTTATATCCCCTTTGTTAATACCCATTTTCCACTTGTATACCTCGATCATGTCTCCCTCATTCTACGTCTTACAAGTGAATGTAATTTTAGGGTCTTCAATCTTTCTTCGTAAGGAAGATTTCTAATGCTATGTATTAATTTAGTCATTCTACGCTGAATGTTTTCTAACGAATTTATGTTCATTATGTAATATGGAGACCAGAACTGAGCTGCGTAATCTAGGTGAGGCCTTACTAATGATGTATAAAGCTGTAATATAACCTCTGGACTTCTGTTGCTAACACTTCTTGATATAAATCCCAGTAATCTATTTGCCTTATTACGTACGCTTAGGCATTGCTGTCTTGGTTTAAGGTTGCTTCTTACCATCACCCCCAAGTCCTTCTCGCAATCTGTATGGCTAAGTTCTACGTTATTTAACTTTTAAGTGCTTGGGTTATGGACACTCCCGAGCTTCAGAACCTTGCATTTATCTACATTGAACTGCATCTGCCACTTTTCTGACCACGAATTAAGTTTTTCTAAATCTTCCTGAAGTTCTATGACGTCTAAGTTTGAATAAATTATCCTACCTATCTTCATGTCGTCGGCGAATTTGCTCATATCACTAGTAATTCCCTCGTCAAGGTCATTGATATATATTATAAATAACAATGGGCCTAAGACTGATCCCTGTGGAACACCACTTGTACAAGTCCCATTCGATTTAACCCCATTTATGCATACTCTCTGCTTCTATTGGTGAGCCATGACTCGATCCATGACAGCACTTTTCCCAATGCCATGAGCTGCCACTTTCTTTAACAGTCTCTGGTGCGGTACTCTATCAAAAGCCTTACTAAAGTCTAAATAAACAAGGCTTTTGATAGAGTACCGCACCAGAGACTGTTAAAGAAAGTGGCAGCTCATGGCATTGGGAGAAAAGTGCTGTCATGGATCGAGTCATGGCTCACAATAGGAAGCAGAGAGTGTGCATAAAAGGTTAAATCCGAATGACTTGTAACAAGTGGTGTTCCACAGGGATGTCTTAGGCCCATTGTTATTTATAATATATCAATGACTTGACAGGAATACTAGTGATATGAGCAAATTCGCCTGAGCACGAAATAGGTAGGATATGATTCAAACATAGACGTCATAGGTTTGCGACAAACATAGACGTCATAGGTTTGCGACAAGACTAGTTCCACAACTCAGGGGACTGTCCTATGAAGAAAGTTTGAGGGAAATAGGACTAACAACACTGGAGGATAGAAGGGTTAGAGGAGACATGATAACGACATACAAAATACTGCGAGGAATCGACAAGGTAGATAGTGACAGGATGTTCCAGAGAGGGAACACAGAAACAAGGGGGCACAACTGGAAGCTGAAGACTCAGATGAGTCAAAGGGATGTTAGGAAGCATTTCTTCAGCCATAGAGTAGTCAGGAAGTGGAGGCGGGAACCATACATAGTTTTAAGATAAGGTATGATAAAGCTCATGGAGCAGGGAGAGCAGAGACCCAGTAGCGGACAGCGAAGAGGCGGGGCCAGGAGCTGAGTCTCGACCCCTGCAACCACAATTAGGTGAGTACACACACGAGCACACACGAGCACACACACACCCACACACACACGCCCCAATGGCATGGTGGCTAGCGCTCTTGCTTCATGCACGGAGGGCCCGGGTTCAATTCCCGGCGTGGCCGAAAATTTTTCGAAGTGTTTCGTTACACACACACACACACACATACACACATACAACAGGCCTAGTGTCTAATCGACATGTGCCTAGGACAAAATGGTAACTAACACAAGGCAAAGGACCCAGGAGAATAAGGAGAGCAGTCGTAGAGCCACATCAGAAGGAGAACAACAGTCAAGGACCAGGTGATCAGGCTGAGGAAGGAAGGAGGAGAGATCACAATAAATGACCGCGAAGTGTGTGAGGAGCTCAACATGAGATTCAAAGAAGTGTTCATAGAGGAGATAGAAGGGCCTCCAGAAAGACAGAGAGGTGGGGTACACCATCAAGTGTTGGACACAATACATACAACTGAGGAGGAAGTGAAGAGGCTGCTAAGCGAGCTAGATATCTCAAAGGCGATGGGGCCGGATAATATTTCTCCATGGGTCCTCTATCGAAACAGGGCTACTACCTGAAGTATGGAAGGAAGTAAATGTAGTCCCAATTTTTAAAAAAAGAGACAAACACAAAGCGTTAAACTACAGACCAGTGTCACTGACATGTATAGCCCTTTCAGGGTCCAAGGCTATTTTTGGAAGGGGTGCGCCAGTGTCCAAGAATTTAAAAAAAAAATTCTTATTTTTTCTTATGAAATGGTAGAAAATCTTTTTCTGTAGGTAATAAAACAAAAAGTACGAAATTTGATTGAAAATTGACGAAATTATGCTCTTGCGAATTTTGATGTGTCAGCGATATTTACGCATCGGCAATTTTGCCGAATTTGACTCCCATTTAAGGCCAATTACATTATTCCAGGCGACTAAATTCTTAGCTATGTTACTAGTATTACTTCTATTCTATCGACTGAGCACAAGAAATCGCCCAATTAATTGTTTCAACTACAAAATAAAGTGATTGGAAATTGGTAATTTAGCCAATTTTACTCAAAGTTCAAAATATTCCAATTTCAAAATAGGGTGCAGAATAAACAATGCAGGCATTCCTGGCACTAAACTAACATTTCCTCTGTTCATTAGTTACGTTTTCAGTCTTTAAAAATGAATTCCATTTTGATTTTTTATTCACATAATGAATTTTTATTCAAACCAAAAATGAATTTACTGATGCAAATTGAATAATTAAAATAATATCACATATTTATGAACGTATATTAGACCCACAGCGGCGTATTAGACGTGTGAGTCATTTGTTTACTGAACATCGGCAAAATTAACATTTCCGCTATTTTGAGCTCAGTTTCAAAACAAACCATCAAAATCATCTCAATATCTGTAATATATCTTCCATTCTATCAAATGAGACCATGAAATCGCAAATACAACTATAAAGTATACGAAAAACACTGCAAAGTCCTGTTTAATCGAAAATTACGTTTCAGTTTTTTCATTATGCACTGTGTGCAGGATTTTTTTGTGGTGCATACTTACTACATAGATGTATTCTCATATCCAGGCCCAAATACTGCTCAAATCTTATCTGAGTGAGCTGAGCTCATGACGTGATCTACGGTTTGGACCCTGAACACAAAGCCGTAGAACTACAGCACGGACCCTGAAAGGGATAGTATGCAAAGTCATGGAGAAGAGTGGTGGAGCACCTAGAAAGACACAAGCTTATAAACGACAACCATCACGGTTTCAGGGAAGGAAAATCCTGTGTCACAAACCTACTGGAGTTTTATGACAAGGTAACAGAAGTAAGACAGGAGAGGGTGATAGACTGCATTTTCTTGACTGCAAGAAGGCGTTCGACACAGTTCCTCAAAGAGGTTAATGCAAAAGCTAGAGGATCAGGCACATGTAACAGGAAAGGCACTGCAATGGATCAGAGAATATCTGACAGGGAGGCAACAAGTCATGGTACGTGACGAGGTGTCAGAGTGGGCACCTGTGACGAGTGGGGTTCCACAGGGGTCAGTCCTAGGATCTGTACTGTTTTTGGTATAGTATGTGAAGGACATAACGGAAGGGATAGACTCAGAAGTGTCCCATTTTGCAGATGATGTGAAGTTAATGAGAAGAATTAAATCATTCGAGGATCAGGCAGGACTACAAAGGGACCTGGACAGGCTACAAGCCTGGTCCAGTAACTGGCTCCTTGAATTTAACCCTGCCAAATGTAAAGTCATGAAGATTGGGGAAGGGCAAAGAAGACCGTAGACAGAGTATAGTCTAGGTGGCCAAAGACTGCAAACCTCACTCAAGGAAAAAGATCTTGGGGTGAGTATAATACCGAGCACATCTCCTGAGGCACACATCAATCAGATAACTGCTGCAGCATAAGGGCGGCTGGCAAACCTAAGAATAGCGTTCCAATACCTCACGAAGGAATCGTTCAAACCTCTGTACACCATATACGTCAGGCCCATACTGGAGTATGCAGCACTAGTTTGGAACCCACACCTGGTCAAGTATGTCAAGAAATTAGAGAAAGTGTAAAGGTTTGCAACAAGACTAGTCCCAGAGCTAAGGGGATTGTCCTACGAAGAAAGGTTAAGGGAAATCGGCCTGACGACGCTAGAGGACAGGAGGGTTAGGGAAGACATGATAACGACATATAAAATACTGCGAGGAATAGATAAGGTGGACAGAGACAAGATGTTCCAGAGAGGGGACACATAAACAAGTGGTCATAATTGGAAGAGATGTTAGGAAGTATTTCTTCAGTCATAGAGTTGTCAGGAATTGGAATAGTCTAGAAAGTGACGTAGTGGAGGTAGAAACCATATAGTTTTAAGACGAGGTTTGATAAAGCTCATGGAGCAGGGAGAGAGAGGACCTAGTAGCAATCAGTGAAGAGGTGGGGCCAGGAGCTATGACTAGACCCCTGCAACTACAAATAGGTGAGTACACACACACACACACACACACACATACAACAGGCCTAGTGTCTAATCGACATGTGCCTAGGACAAAAAGGTAACTAACACACACACACACACACAGACACACACGCCAACACACACAATCACACACAAAAGAACACACACACACACGCCCCACAGGAGCTATGTCTCAACCCCTGCAACCACAAATAGGTGAGTGCACACACACACACGAACTGATCTGCCTGATGCCATCTCATTCTAGATAGAATCGTGCCCTTGAGCGCTGCTTCCTGGAATTTCTACTCATTTCTGCAACATTGCAAGCTCTTGATGCATTGATTGCAACACGAAAGGCCTAAAGCTATATTTCAAGTCTCCCCGTGATTGTTTTGCATCTTGTGTGGCTTGTTCTCGATTTTTCCATATATATGTATATGTATATATATATATATATATATATATATATATATATATATATATATATATATATATATATATATATATATATATTTTTTTTTTTTTTTTTTTTTTTCAACGTCGGCTGCTCCCACGGGCAGGACCCAAAAGAAGAAAATCCTCAAAAAGAAAGAAAATACTTTCCATCATCATTCAACACTTTCACCACACTCACACTAATCACTGTCTTGCAGAGGATCAGATACTGACAGCTGAGAATAGTCCTCCCAGCTGTCACTATTCCAGACCCTCCTTTAAAGTGCAGGCATTGTACTTCCCATTTCCAGGACTCAAGTCCAACTAAATCAAATTAACTGGTTTCCTGAATCCTTCACAAAATGTTACCCTGCTCACACTCCAACAGATCTGTCATGTCCCAAAACCATTCGTCTCCATTCACTCCTATCTAACACGCTCACACATGCTTGCTGAAGTCCAAGCCCTCTGCCCAAAAACCTCCTTTACCCTTCCTCCAACCTTTCTAGGACGACCCTACCCGCCTTCCTTCCTACAGATTTATACGCTCTCCAAGTCATTCTACTTTGATCCATTCTCTCTAAATGACCAAACCACCTCAACAACTCTCTTCAGCCCTCTGACAAATACTTTTAGTAACTCCACACCTTCTCCTAATTTCCACATTCCGAATTTTCTGCATAATATTTACACCACACATTGCCCTTAGACAGGACATCTCCACTGCCTCCAGCCTCCTCCTCGCTGCAGCATTTGCAACCCATGCTTCACACCACTATACTTTCGTACATTCCATTCTTTGCCTCCATGGATAACGTTTTGTCTCCACAGATACCTCAACGCACCACTCACCTTTTTTCCTTCATCAATTCTATGGTTAACCTTATCCTTCATAAACCCATCCGCTGACATGTCAACTCCAAATATCTGAAAACATTTACTTCTTCCATAATCTCTCTCAATGTGATATCCAATTTTTCTTTATTTAAATCGTTTGATACCCTCATCACCTTACTCTTATCTATGTTCACTTTTAACTTTCTACCTTTACACACTCTCCCAAACTCGTCCACTAACCTTTGCAACTTTTCTTTAGAATCTCCCATAAGCACAGTATCATCAGCAAAAAGTAACTGTGTCAACTCCCATTTTGCATTTAATTCTCCATAATTTAATCCCACCCCTCTCCCCAACACCCTAGCATTTATATATATATATATATATATATATATATATATATATATATATATATATATATATATATATATATATATATATATATATATGTCGTGCCGAATGGGTAAAATTTGCGATTTTGGTTTAAACAGAATGGCTTTTCTTGCCGAATAAGGCAAGCTAAAATTTGTGTATGCAATAATTTCGCAAGATATCATTCTGAACCCAACAAAAAAAATATATTTCATTGTGTTTTTTTATTATTAAATTATTGTAAACTTATCTAAAATAAATTTAGTCGGATTAGGCTAAATTAAATTGTGCATGTTATAATAACGTTAGGTAAGTTTTCTAAGGTTCTTTTGGTACAAAATTATTATTTTTTACATTTAACATAACTAAAAAATATATATCTTTAGACGTATAAGAGAAAATTTTAGAAAGGACTTAATTTTAAATGAGTTATTGCTAATTGACCAATTTTACCTATTTGGCACGACAAAAGAACATTATCCATGGAAGCAAAAAGAGGAATGCATTAGAGTATAATTATACCAAAGCTCTTATATGGGTGTGAAGCATGGGTTGTGAATGTTGCCACAAGGAGAACGCTGGAAGCAGTGGAGATGTCATGTCTGAGGTCAATATGTGGTGTGAATATAATGCAGAGAATTCGGAGTTTGGAAATTAGGAGGAGGTGCGGGATTACCAAAACTATTATCTAGAGGGCTGAAGAGTGGTTGTTGAGGTGTTTAGGACATGTAGAGAGGATGGAACGAAATAGAATGACTTCGAGAGTGTAAATCTGTAGTGGAAGGAAGGCGGGGTAGGGGTCGGCCTAAGAAAGGTTTGAAGGAGGGGGTCAAGGAGGTTTTGTGTGTGAGGGGCTTGGACTTCCAGCAAGCGTGCGTGAGCGTTTTAGATAGGAGCGAATGGAGACAAATGATTTTTAGGACTTGACGTGCTGTTGGAGTGTGAGCAAGGTAACATTTATGAAGGGATTCAGGGAAACCGGCAGGCCGACACGAGTCCTTGAGATAGGAAGTAAGTGACGGCACTCTGAGGAGGGGTGTTAATGTTGCAGTTTTATAACTGTAGTGTAAGCACTCCTCTGGCAAGACAGTGATGGAGTGAATGATGATGAAAGTTTTTCTTTTCGGGTCACCCTGCCTTGGTGGGAGAAGGCCGATATGGTAAAGAAATTTTTTCCTAAAATAGCAAAGCACTTCTTGCCGAATAGGGCAAGCGAAAATTTGTGTACGCAGTAATTTCGCAAAAGTCATTCTGAACCTAACGAAGAAAATATATTTCATTGTGTTTGTTTATTATAAAATTATTATATCCTATATAAAATGAATTTAGTTGGATTAGGCTAAATTAAATTGCGCTTGTTAAAAATCATTAATTTTTATATTAACATAAATGAAAAAATATATCTTTAAATGTATATAAGATCAAACTTTAGAAAGGACTTAATTTTAAATAAGTTCTTGCAAACTCACCAGTTTTAGTTATTCGGCACGACATATATAATTATATATATATATATATATATATATATATATAATATATATATATATATATATATATATATATATATATATATATATATATATATATTTTTTTTTTTTTTTTTTTTTTTTTTTTTTTTAACACATCGGCCGATTCCCACCAAGGCAGGGTGGCCCGAAAAAGAAAAACTTTCATCATCATTCACTCCATCACTGTCTTTGCCAGAAGGGTGCTTTACACTAAAGTTATAAAACTGCAACATTAACACCCCTCCTTCAGAGTGCCGGCACTATTCCCATCTCCAGAACTCAAGTCCGGCCTGCCGGTTTCCCTGAATCCCTTCATAAATGTTACTTTGCTCACACTCCAACAGCACGTCAAGTATTAAAACCATATGCCTCATTCACTCCTATCAAATACGTCACACAGCTTGCTGGAAGTCCAAGCCTCGCACACAAAACTTCCTTTACCCCCTCCCTCCAACCTTTCCTAGGCCGACCCCTACCCCGCCTTCCTCCACTACAGATTTATACACTCTCGAAGTCACTCTGTCTCGTTCCATTCTCTCTACATGTCCAAACCACTCAACAACCCCTCCTCAGCTTCTGGACAATCGTTTTGGTAATCCCGCACTCCTCCTAATTTCCAAACTCCGAATTCTCTGCATTATATTCACACCACACATTGACCTCAGACATGACATCTCCACTGCCTCCAGCCTTCTCCTCGTTGCAACATTCATCACCCATGCTTCACACCCATATAAGAGCGTTGGTATAACTATACTCTCATACATTCCCCTTTTACTTCCATGGACAAGGTTCTTTGTCTCCACAGACTCCGAAGTGCTCCACTCACCCTTTTCCCTCATCAATTCTATGATTCACCTCATCCTTCATAGACCCATCCGCCGACATGTCCACTCCCAAATATCTGAATACATTCACCTCCTCCATACTCTCTCCCTCCAATCTGATATCCAATCTTTCGTCACCTATTCTTTTGTTATCCTCATCACCTTACTCTTTCCATATTCACTTTCAATTTTCTTCTTTTACACACCCTACCAAATTATCCACCAACCCTGAAGCTTCCTTCAGAATCTCCCAAAGCACAGTGTCATCAGCAAAAAGCAACTGTGACAACTCCCACTTTGTATTTGCTTTTATCTTTTAGCCCAACACCTCTTGCCAAGACCCTCGCATTCACTTCTCTTACAACCCCATCTATAAATATATTGAACAACCACGGTGACATCACACATCCTTGTCTAAGGCCCACTTTTTACTGGTAAATAGTCCCTTCCCTCCTACATACTCTAACCTGAGCCTCACTATCCTCATAAAAACTCTTCACTGCTTTCGTAACCTTCCTCCTATTCCATACACCTGCAACATCTGCCACATTGCCCCCTATCTACCCTATCATACGCCTTTTCCAAATCCATAAATGCCACAAAAACATCTTTACCCTTATCCAAATACTGTTCACCTATATGTTTCACTGTAAACACTTGGTCTACACCCCCTACCTTTCCTAAAGCCCCTTGTTCATCTGCTATCCTGCTTTCTGTTTTACTCTTAATTCTTTCAAAATAACTCTACCATACACTTTACCAGGTACACTCAACAGACTTATTCCCCTATAATTTTTGCACTCTCTTTGTCCCCTTTGCCTTTATACAAAGGAACAATACACGCTTCCTGCCAATCCCTAGGTACCTTACCCTCTTCCATACATTTATTAAATAATAGCACCAACCACTCCAAAATTATATCCCCACCTGCTTTTAACATTTCTATCTTTATCCCATCAATCCCAGCTGCCTTACCCTTTCATTCTACCCACTGCCTCACGAACTTCCCTACACCCACAACTGGCTCTTCCACACTCCTACAAGATGTTATTCTCCTGCCTTCTACACACGAAATCACAGCTTCCCTGTCTTCATCAACATATATTATATATATATATATATATATATATATATATATATATATATATATATATATATATATATATATATATATGTCAAACGATTAGGTAAAACTGGTCAATTAGCAAGAACTCATCTAAAATTAAGTCCTTTCTAAAATTTTCTCTTATACGTTTAAAGATATATTTTTATTTATGTTAATGTAAGAATTTATAATTTTGTACCAAGAGAAACTTTGAAAACCTACCTAACCTTATTACAACAAGGCAATTTAATTTAGCCTAACCAACTAAATATATTTTAGATACGTTAACATTAATTTAATAATAAACAAACACAATGAAATATATTTTTTCGTTATGTTCAGAATTATTTTGGCGAAATTATTGCATACACAAATTTTCACTTGTCTTATATGGCAAAGTGAGGTTGCTATTTAAGCCAAAATCGCGAGTTTTACCTAATCGGCACGACATATTATATATATATATATATATATATATATATATATATATATATATATATATATATATATATATATATATATATATATATATATATATATATATATATAGGAGCTGTAGGCTATTCAAATGTTTCCACTGACTTGACGGGAAAAATCCCTGCTAAGAAGAGGAACCAAGAGCTCATCCTCAACCTGACTCATGTACTTAATGACTGCATATGGTTTAGAACTATTATTGTTGTTATTATCAAAACATATATTTCATAAATGTGTATCTGGCAGCACTTCCCCAACATACCTGCTGCTGTTGATGGTTCCTGGCAACTCCACTAGCACTTCCAGACACACCTGCTGCTGCTGACGGTTCCCGGCACCTCCACTAGCACTCCCCAACACACCTTCTGCTGTTGATGGTTCCTGGCACCTCCACTAGCACTTCCAGACACATCTGCTGCTGTTGATAGTTCCCGGCACCTCCACTAGCAATCCCCCAACACACCTGCTGCTGTTGATGGTTCCCGGCACCTCCACTAGCACTTTCCCAACACACCTGCTGCTGTTGATGGTTCCCGGGCACCTTCAGTAGCACTCCTCCAACACACCTGCTGCTGTTCATGGTTCCGGCACCTCCAATAGCACTCTTCCAACACACCTGCTGCTGTTCATGGTTCCCGGCACCTTCACTAGCTTTCCTCCAACACACCTGCTGCTGTTGATGGTTTCCGGCACTCCACTAGCACTTCCCCAACACACCTGCTGCTGTTGATGGTTACCGGCACCTCCACTAGCACTTCCCCAACACACCTGCTGCTGTTGATGGTTACCGGCACCTCAACTAGCACTTCTCCAACACACCTGCTGCTGTTGATGGTTCCCGGCACCTCCACTAGCACTCCTCCAACACACCTGCTGCTGTTGATGGTTCCCGGCACCTCCACTAGCACTCCTCCAACACACCTGCTGCTGTTGATGGTTACCGGCACCTCCACTAGCACTTCCCCAACACACCTGCTGCTGTTGATGGTTACCGGCACCTCCATTAGCCTCCTAACACACCTGCTGCTGTTGATGGTTCCCGGCACCTCCACTAGCTTCCCCAACACACCTGCTGCTGTTGATGGTTCCGGCACCTCCACTAGCACTAACCTAACACACCTGCTGCTGTTGATGGTTACCGGCACCTCCACTAGCACTTCCCCAACACACCTGCTGCTGTTGATGGTTACCGACACCTCAACTAGCACTCCTCAAACACACCTGCTGCGTTGATGGTTCCCAGCACCTCCAATAGCACTCCTCCAGCACACCTGCTGCTGTTGATGGTTCCGCACCCTCCACTAGCACTTCCCAACACACCTGCTGCTGTTGATGTTCCCGGCACCTCTACTAGCACTCCGCAACAAACCTGCTGCAGTTGATGGTTCCCAGCACCTCCAATAGCAGTCCTCCAGCACACCTGCTGCTGTTGATGGTTCCCACCACCTCCACTAGGACTTCCCAACACACCTGCTGTTGTTGATTGTTCCCGGCACCTCCACTAGCACTTCCCCAACACACCTGCTGCTGTTGATGGTTCCCGGCACCTCCACTAGCACTCCCCAACACACCTGCTTCTGTTGATGGTTCCCAGCACCTCCACTAGCAGTCCTCCAACACACCTGCTTCTGTTGATGGTTCCCGTCACCTCCACTAGCTTTTCCCCAACACACCTGCTCTGTTGGTGGTTCCTGGCAACTCCACTAGCACTTCCCCAACACCTGCTGCTGTTGATGGATCCCGGCACCTCCACTAGCACTTCCCCAACACACCTGCTGCTGTTGTGTTTCCGGCACCTTCACTAGCACTTCCCAACACACCTGCTGCTGTTGATTGTTCCGGCACCTTCACTAGCACTTCCCCAACACATCTTATTGCGATCCCAGAATGGGCCACAATTTATATGTTGTATTATGTATATTTTTTATTCCTTATAATTTTATATTGCTGATATTTTCGATAATAGCTAAATCGTTAATATCTTGCTTTATATTATTATTTGACTTAGCTATTTTATTAGGTAGGATGTAACATTACATATTGTGCTCATTGTTAGAGAGTCTTGAGTTGGCAAACTACCTCGCTAACCACACTTCGCTTGTTATACTGCCGGCTCCTGGAGTTGCTGGGCACTCAGTCGGTGGCGTCCCACCTGAGTTGAAGACTGCTTCGCCTTTCTCTCTTCCCTGCTGACTCTTGTTGGAGAAAGACCTCGCTCTTGTCTCTGCTTGTTTCCTCGTCATTTAGACTCTGTTTGGTAGAGTATGTATTCGGTGGTGAGACGAAACATACTTCTCAGGACTCTGTGTAACTCTCTTCACAGAGAATAGACTAGACTTAGTGATTTTCGACGTTTTTCTGGTTGTGTCACATGACACTCTGAGATAACTCAGGTCTCTAGCTATAGCTCTTGACCTAATTCGCTAAGGCATCTGTGCACCGTCACAGTCGGGGATTTTATGCTGAACCTAGCTTCAGTAATAAGGGAGTTTTGGGACTATGTTGGAGGATCTGCTGATGGTCCCCAATTTGGGTCGTTTTTCTATCTCCTTGTTCCTGACGCTGTGTTGCTGTTGCTTGTTATATTGCTTTGTCGAATTGGTCCTTTTACTGTTCAATCAAGCTGTTCTGATTGTCAGTTTGTTAGAGAAGCTAGCTTATGAGAAGACGTTCAGTCGGTCACTGGTTGAGTCGAGTCTTAAGAGGCATAACAGAGTTTCCTGGAGCACACATACACACATCGACACATTTGTATATATCCTAGTTTTATTGTAAATTGCTGACATTGTACCAGATGGTACTAAGAGCCATTAAGATATATGTGCCTTCAGCACAATGATATTGTATATGAGAGAAGTGTAGGAGCTAACCTCCTAATTAACATACTATTTAAATAATATTTACTTTGATGCCCTAGATATTCTCACTTTGATAATAAACATTTTAAATATATTTCTGTGGTTAGTATCCTCTCAGTTGGGATCCAATGATATTGATAATATGTCGGATAACTGGACCAGGATACTGACTTTGTTGCAAAAGCCCAGTAACAGGCTGGATGCTAGAAGGGCATTCTTTTCTAGTGTTCACTGGAGATGTCTATTTCTAATAGATATCGCGTCATTTTGTAACATACCTGATGCTGTATGATGTGTTCCCGGCACCCCACTAGCACTCCCTAAACACTGCACTGTTGATGGTTCCCGCACCTCCACTAGACTCAACACATTGCTAGCTGTGATGGTTCCCGGCACCTCCACTAGCACTCCCCAACACACTTGCTCTGTTCGATGGTTCCCGGCACCTCCACTAGCACTCCTCAACACATGCTGACTGGTGATGGTTGGCACTCATAGCACTCCCAACACACGGCTGATGTCCGGCACCTATGCTCAAATGTCTATTTCAAGTCGCGCATTGCCCCTCAACCTGTGCTGTTGATGGTTCCCGGCACCTCCACTAGCACTCCCCAACACACCTGCTGCTGGTGATGGTTCCGGCACCTCCACTAGCACTCCCCAACACTGCTGCTGTTGATGGTTCCCGGCACCCCACAGCACTCCCCAAACACCTGCTGCTGTTGATGGTTACCGGCACCTCCACCAGCACTTCCCCAAAACACCTGCTGCTGTTGATGGTTCCCTGCCCCTCCACTAGCATTCCCCTAACACACCTGCTGCTGTTGATGGTTCCCTGCCCCTCCACTAGCACTCCCCCAACACACCTGCTGCTGTTGATGGTTCCCTGCCCCTCCACTAGCACTCCCCCAACACACCTGCTGCTGTTGATGGTTCCCTGCCCCTCCACTAGCACTCCCCCAACACACCTGCTGCTGTTGATGGTTCCCGGCACCTCCACTAGCACTCCCCCAACACACATGCTGCTGGTGATGGTTCCCGGCACCTCCACTAGCACTCCCCCAACACACCTGCTGCTGTTGATGGTTCTCGGCACCTTCACTAGCAGCCTGACGCCAATTTTCCTACCACTTGAGAGAGGTGGTTGTGGGGTGACGCCTGGCGGGGCTGGGTGGTGGTGATGATGTTAGTGGTGCTGGTAATGGTGGTGATAGTAATGGTGATGATGGTGGTGGTGGTGGTAATGGTAATGTTGATGATGGTGGTGGTGGTGGTGATGGTGCTGGAAGTGATGATGTTTTGGTGCTCGTTGTGGTGGTGGTGGTGATGGTGGTGGTGATGGTAGTGGTGGAGATGGTGGTGATGGGGTTGGTAGTGATTATGTTGGTTGTGCCCTTTGTGGTGGTGGTGATGATGTTGGTGGTGGTGGTGATTGTGGTGATGGTGGTGGTGGTGATGTTGGTAGTGATGTTGGTGATGATGGTGATGTTGGTGATGGAGATGGTGGTGGAGATGGTGGTGGTGCTGATGGTGGTGGTGGTGCTGATGATGGTGGTGGTGCTGATGATGGTGGTGGTGCTGATGGTGGTGCTGATGATGGTGTGGTGATGTTGGTGGTGACAATGTTGGTAGTGGAGTTCATGTTGGTAGTGGAGGTGATGTTGGTGGTGATGGTGGTGGTGGTGATGGTGGTGGTGATTGTGGTGATGGTAGTGGTGGTGATGTTGGTAGTGATGTTGGTGATGATGGTGAGGTTGGTGATGGAGATGGTGGTGGAGATGGTGGTGGTGCTGATGATGGTGGTGGTGCTGATGGTGGTGCTGATGATGGTGTGGTGATGTTGGTGGTGGCAATGTTGGTAGTGGAGTTGATGTTGGTAGTGGAGGTGATTTTGGTGGTGATGGTGGTGATGGTGGTGATGGTGGTGATGGTGGTGGTGATGGTGGTGGTGATGTTGCTGATGAGCAGCTAGATGGATGACTGTGGATTGGCGCTGTGTACCTCCACTCGTTGACTAGACAGACCTCCAACAGTAAGTCTCACTGGGAGAACTTTACAGAATCCTGAAAAAAATCCTGGGTATGTGTCCCTAGGGTACACAAAAGAAGATTTTTGTGGGGAGAAAGACCCCACAGACACATTTATCCTACCATATGCAAGCCATATCAAGTTACCCTGTATACGTTAGTGTATACTGGAATACATGACCTGGCACCCCTGCCTCGGGAGATGTTTGCGGTACAGCTTCCAGGTGTCTATGTGACGGGGGTATCAGACACAAGGGATACCTTCGTGGATCAGGCAGCGATATAAACACGTCTAGGTTCTTCACATTAATGAAATAAAAGACCGAGAAACTGCAAGGTAAACTGAGAAACAATTAGTCCTGGATTTATACTTCAAGTTACTTTTCCACATAGAGTGGTAGAACACATGAATGGATACAGGAGGAAATAGAATGTATCACCAACACTCAGGTGGCCCTCTGGCCCACGCGTGTCCCATTACACTTTGTAACACAGTTTTGTTCATGGCAAGTACGTGTTATTTTCCAACTCCTTTTATTCCCAGTATTCCTTTTTAGACTTTGCTTTTGTGGCTTACAGGATGAATTTTTGACAAAAAATGGCTAAATTTCAATATTTTTTGCTAGTTTTGGATGCAATAATAATATCTTTATTTACTACAAGTACATGTACAATGTATACAAGCCTAGCTGACATCAGTGACATACTACTATATAGAAAGTCCCTTGTTATGCTGAGCATTTCGGGCAAATTAGGTCAGTTTTGTCCCAGGATGCGACCCACACCAGTCTACTAACACCCAGGTACCCATTTTATACTGATGGTTGAACCGGGACAGGGACAGTAGGTGTCTTATGGAAACATGTCCTAATGTTTTGCAGCTGTACCGGAGGAGATCGAACCCCGGACCTCAGTGTGTGAGCTGAGTGCGCTAGCGATCGAGCTAAGGGACACCCTAAATAAATAAAATAAAATTTACACAAATTTTATTTTAAAATTTCTGAAACATATTTACAAAGTTAAAAATGAGCAGTTTTTTTAGATTTGCGAGTAGCAACAAATCACTTTCCCGTTTAACCCCCAAATGTTGTCTGGCATCATGTTTTCATCATAAGATCCCTGATATCTGTGTTCAAAGTCCATTATATCTCTGAGTATGAAGATTGAGACACTTATGCAACATTTGGAAATCTTTATTGAAGAAACGTTTCGCCACACGGTGGCTTCATCAGTCCAATACAAAGCGGAAAGGTGTAAGGAGAGGAGTTTGAGGTAATCAGTCCCTCGCCTGGAATCTGATGTGTTCAGTCCATCAATCTTGTAGGAAGTACAACATAGGGCCGGAGAAGTGGAGAATCTGTCAGATACTGCAACATCATGGGATCTTGATACAAGGAATTCTTCAACAGCAACAGCAACTGCTTCCACTCACCTGACTACAGTATATAAGCCACTTCTCTGGCCCTATGCTGTACTTTCTTCAAGATTGATGGACTGAACACATCGATTCCAGGCTGAGGACTGATTACCTCAAACTCCTCCTCTCCTTACACCTTTCCGCTTTGTATTGGACTCATGAAGCCACTGTGTGGCAAAACGTTTCTTCAGTAAAGATTCCCATATGTTGCATATGTCTCAATCTTCAATTTGTCGGTTTTTAAACCATTTATCACACACACTCCTCTGAGTATGCTGCTATATTCTCCTTGAAATTGTCAAGATGAGCATCAAGGACATGGACCTTAAGGGACATCCTACAGCCCATCTGACCTTAGCTTTTTACCAAGGTCTCAACAAGTTCCACATAATTGTCTGCCTTGTTGTTGCCCAGAAAGCCCTGTGCTACAGCAGCAACACACTCCCAGGCTTCCTTTTCCATCTCTGTGAGCTACTTTGGAAATTCTGAGCACTCCAAGATTTTCCTGACTTATGGTTCAGTGAAGATGCCAGCCTTCACTTTTGCCTCTGATAACTTGGGAAAGAAGTCTTGAAAATACTTGAAGGCTGCAGACTGTTTTTCAAGAGCTGTAACAAACTGTTTCATTAGCCCTAGTTTGATGTGTAATGGAGGGAACAGAACCTTTTGAGGATCCACCAATGGTTTATGTTTGATATTATGTCTTCCTACTGAGAACTCAGTCCTTTGAGGCCAGTGCTTCCTCTGGTAATATGCTGCTGTCTCTACTATCCCAATTACAGAGATAACAGGGAAACTTGGTAAAACCTCCTTGGAGTCCCATAAAAAATGCCACCATTTTGACGTCTCCAATAACCTCCCAGCCATACTTATCATAGTTCAAAGCTTCTAGTAGAAGTTTGACACTGTTGTAGTCCTCCTTAAGATGCACTGAACGAGCCAAGGGAAGAGATGGATACTTGTTCCCATTGTGCAGAAGTACAGTTTTTAGGCTTCTGGAGGAGCTGTCAATGAAGAGTCTCCACTCATCTGGATTGCATGTAATTCCAATTGCATCAAACAGGCCTGATACATCATTACAGTAGCACAACCTGTCTTCATTAGTGAAGAAGCTTGAGAAATGTTAGTGACATTTTCTTTGGCTTGTTACTTGCACACTTTCATCCACCAAGTCCCACTCCTTGAGCCTTGAAATCAAAAGCTCAGCATTTGACTTTGTCAAACCAAGATCTCTGATAAGGTCATTGAGGTCTATTTGGTTTGGGTAGTAAGGATTCCTCCCAAAGTTGCATCTGTGAGATCATAGTCTTGTTCACTGTGTTCTTATTTTCTGATTTGCTGCTTTGTTCTTCTGACGGTTGACTTCTTCTCTGGAGGGTGCATGTGATGGTCAGCATGGGAAGTCAGCACTGTGTGGTACTGGTAGCATGTAGTAGAGGGAAGGTTGGATAGAGGGAGGACACTTGCAGGTGCATTTTCCCAGTGTCGGTGCTAGTTGGAAGGATTTCCTTTTACCAGGCAGAAGTAGCAGTTGGTGGAGTGATCAGTTGGTTCACACTATATTCTAGCAACAGCAAACTTCATGCCTCTTTTTTCTCCTCTATACCATCCTGTAATAGAACAAAATAATTAGTTTCTGTTACATACATTTCATTTAAAAAATGTTTCTATTCTAGATTTGACCCTTCATATAACTAATGACTTTCTTACCTTCCAATGTTTTCTTACAATGTTCACAAGCAACATGAGATGCCCAGGTCTTGTCTTGGTCCACAACTGGCATGCCAAAATATGCTTTGTAAGCTTCATATATATTTTTAGATGCTGTTACAGAGAATTTCTTTGCTCATGTCCTAATGAATTGACCACATATGTAGCAGAATGCATCTGGAGAATGATTGCAACCTCTTGATGCCATTTCACTTCTTCTGAAGTGTCTTCTCAGGCAGCCAGAGCTGAACTGAATGCTGGTTTAGTGAGTCCCTGTTTTTATATTTGCCAAACAAAACCCTAGAACATCAGTTTTACATCAGTCTTTCTTGAAAGTGTTCCAGAAGTGTCCTGACCACAAAAGCAAAGTTTTGGGATCAAGATTGGTTTTTTAAATTTTGTTTAGTTATAAAGAATTGGGAAATGATGCTTATTTCCCAGGAACACGACAAAAGTGAATTTTTTTTTACATAGTGTTATATTTTGACAAACTTTACACTGAAAATGGGACATCAAAAGCACAACTATTCTCTTTTGATAAAATAAAATATAAAAAACACCTACTCACAAACACACACGCACCCATACTCACAAATAGGTGAGTACACACACACACACACACACACACACACACACACACAAGAAATGACCGCGAAGTGTGTGAGGAGCTCAACATAAGATTCAAAGAGGTATTCACTGAGGAGCTAGAAGGGCCTTCAGAAAGGCGGAGAGGTAGGGTACACCATCAGGTGCTGGACACAATACACACAACTGAGGAGGAAGTGAAGAGGCTACTAAGCGAGCTAGATACCTCAAAGGCGATGGGACCGGATAACATCTCTCCATGGGTCCTGAGAGAGGGAGCAGAGGAGCTATGTGTACCCCAAACAACAATATTCAACACATCTATCGAAACAGGGCAACTACCTGAGGTATGGAAAACAGCAAATGTAGTTCCAATTTTTAAAAAAGGAGACAGGAACGTAGCACTAAACTACAGACCAGTGTCACTGACATGTATAGTATGCAAGGTCATGGAGAAGATAGTCAGGAGAAGAGTGGTCGAGCACCTAGAAAGGAATGAGATTATCAACGATGGCCAACACGGTTTCAGGGACGGGAAATCCTGTGTCACAAACCTACTGGAGTTCTACGACAGGGTGACAGCAATAAGACAAGAGAGAGAGGAGTGGGTAAATTGCATATTTTTGGATTGTAAGAAGGCGTTTGACACAGTTCCACACAAGAGATTAGTTGCAGAAGCTGGAGGACCAGGCAGGGGTAACAGGGAAGGCACTACAATGGATCAGGGAATACCTGTCAGGAAGACAGCAGCGAGTCATGGTACGTGGCGAGGTGTCAGAGTGGGCGCCGGTGACGAGTGGGGTCCCACAGGGGTCAGTCCTAGGACCGGTGCTGTTCCTGGTATTTGTGAACGACATGACGGAAGGAATAGACTCCGAAGTGTCCCTGTTTGCAGATGATGTGAAGTTGATGAGAAGAATTCAATCGGACGAGGACCAGGCAGAACTACAAAGGGATCTGGACAGGCTGCAAGCCTGGTCCAACAATTGGCTCCTGGAGTTCAACCCCACCAATTGCAAAGTTATGAAGATTGGGGAAGGGCAAAGAAGACCGCAGACGGAGTACAGTCTAGGGGGCCAGAGACTACAAACCTCAATCAAGGAAAAAGATCTTGGGGTGAGTATAACACCAGGCACATCTCCTGAGGCGCACATCAACCAAATAACTGCTGCAGCATATGGGCGCCTAGCAAAATTAAGAACAGCATTCCGATATCTTAATAAAGAATCGTTTAAGACCCTGCACACTGTGTACGTTAGGCCCATACTGGAGTATGCAGCACCAGTTTGGAACCCACACCTAGCCAAGCACGTAAAGAAGCTACAGAAAGTGCAAAGGTTTGCAACAAGACTAGTCCCTGAGCAAAGGAGTATGTCCTACGAGGAGAGGTTAAGGGAAATCGACCTGACGACACTGGAGGACAGGAGAGATAGAGAGGACATGATAACAACATATAAGATACTGAGAGGAATTGATAAGGTGGACAAAGACAGAATGTTCCAGAGATGGGACACAGCAAGAAGGGGACACAGTTGGAAGTTGAAGACTCAGATGAATCACAGAGATGTTAGGAAGTATTTCTTCAGTCAGAGAGTGGTCGGGAAGTGGAATAATTTGGGAAGCGATGTAGTGGAGGCAGGTTCCATACATAGCTTTAAGCAGAGGTATGATAAAGCTCATGGCGCAGGGAGAGTGACCCAGTAGCGGCCAGTGAAGAGGCGGGGCCAGGAGCTGACGACCCGAACCACACTAGTGAGACACACACACACGGAGTTGTCAGGAAGTGGAATAGGAGCTGAGTCTCGACCCCTGCAACCACAAATAGGTGAGTACAAATAAGTGAGTACACACACACACATTAAGAACAACAACTTACAAAGGTGTAGGTAAACAGAGAGAGAGAGAGGGATGGGCAGGTGAGCAGGATGGGAGCCAAGGATGTACCGTACACACTGCAGGCTATACTTACCCTCAGTGTTCCTCGTCCCAGGGTGAGTCAGGGCCATTGTCATCGTTTGTTGTACCCTTCTACATTAATCTGCCACACCAAACACAAAATGTATAACCAAATACTCTGCAAATTTGTTTCCTAAGTGTTACACCACACACGTACACACACACACACACACACAAAGGAGCTGTGAATCGACCCCTGCAACCACAACTAGGTGAGTACACACACATACACATCGCCACACACACACACATTTGGTTCTGTGTTTTGATTATATAGTTGAGCTACAAGTGGAGAGGGGAGCAGGAATAGGAAGGGAGAAACGAAACAACAAAAGGGGGGATTACACAGGCATGAGGAACTTCCTACAAGACGTTCAGTGGGAGAGAGAATTGGCAGGAAAACCAGTAAAAGAAATGATGGAATATGTGACAACCAAATGCAAAGAGGCAGAGGAGAGGTTTGTCCCCAAGGAAAACAGAAGTAATGGGAAGACCAGAACGAGTCCTTGGTTCACCCAAAGATGTAGGGAGGCAAAAACTAAGTGCACTAGAGAATGGAAAAAGTACAGAAAACAAAGGACCCAGGAAAATAAAGAGATTAGCTGAAGAGCCAGAAACGAATATGCACAGGTAAGAAGGGAGGCTCAGCAACAATATGAAAATGATATAGCATCAAAAGTCAAGTCTGACCCGAAGCTGTTGTATAGCCACATCAGGAGGAAAACAACAGTCAAGGACCAGGTAATCAGGCTGAGGAAGGAAGGTGGGGAGTTCAAAAGAAATGACAAAGAGGTATGTGAGGAGCTCAACATGAGATTTAAAGAAGTATTTACAGAGGAGACAGGAAGGACTCCAGGAATTCAGAATAGGGAGGTATACCAACAAGTGCTGGATGAAATACACACAACCGAGGAGGAGGTGAAGAAGCTGCTATGTTAACTCGATACCTAAAAAGCGGTAAGACCTAACAATATTTCTCCGTGGGTCCTTAGAGAGGGAGCAGAGATGTTGTGTGTGCCACAAACAAAAATCTTCAACACATCCATTGAAACTGGGCAACTACCTGAGGTGTGGAAGATGGCAAATGTAGTCCCAATTTTTAAGAAAGAAGACAGACACGAGGCATTAAACTACAGACCTGTGTCACTGACGTGTATAGTATGCAAAGTCATGGAGAGATCATCAGGAGGAGAGTGGTGGAGCACCTAGAAAGACACAAGCTTACAAACGACAACCAGCACGGTTTCAGGGAAGGAAAATCCTGTGTCACAAACCTACTGGAGTGTTATGACAAGGTAACAGAAGTAAGACACGAGAGAGAGGGGTGGATAGACTGCATTTTCTTGGACTGCAAGGAGGCGTTCGACACAGTTCCTCACAAGAGGTTAATGCAAAAGCTAGAGGATCAGGCACACGTAACAGAAAAGGCATTGCAATGGATCAGAGAATATCTGACAGGGAGGCAACAACGAGTCATGGTACGTGACTAGGTGTCAGAGTGGGCACCTGTGACGAGTGGGGTTCCACAAGGGTCAGTCCTAGGACCTGTACTGTTTTTGGTATATGTGAATGACATAACGGAAGGGATAGACTCAGAAGTGTCACTGTTTGCAGATGATGTGAAGTTATTGAGAAAATTAAATCAGTCGAGGATCAGGCAGGACTACAAAGAGACCTGGACAGGCTACAAGCCTGGTCCAGTAACTGGCTCCTTGAATTTAACCCTGCCAAATGTAAAGTCATGAAGATCGGGGAAGGGCAAAGAAGACCGCAGACAGAGTATAGTCTAGGTGGCCAAAGACTGCAAACCTCACTCAAGGAAAAAGATCTTGGGGTGAGTATAATACCGAGCACATCTCCTGAAGCACACATCAATCAGATAACTGCTGCAGCATACGGGCGTCTGGGCAAACCTAAGAATAGCGTTCCAATACCTCACTAAAGAATCGTTCAAGACTCTGTACACCATATACGTCAGGCCCATACTGGAGTATGCACACCAGTTTGGAACCCACACCTGGTCAAGCACGTCAAGAAATTAGAGAAAGTGCAAAGGTTTGCAACAAGACTAGTCCCAGAGCTAAGGGATTGTCCTACGAAGAAAGGTTAAGGGAAATCGGCCTGACGACACTAGAGGACAGGAGGGTTAGGGGAGACATGATAACGATATATAAAATACTACAAGGAATAGATAAGGTGGACAGAGACAAGGTGTTCTAGGGAGGGGACACAGAAACAAGGGGTCACAATTGGAAGTTGAAGACTCCTATGAGTCAAAGGGATGTTAGGAAGTATTTCTTCAGTCATAGAGTTGTCAGGAAGTGGAATAGCCTAGAAAGCGACGTAGTGGAGGCAGGAACCATACATATTTTAAAACGAGGTTTGATAAGGCTAATGGAGCAGGGAGAGAGAGGACCTAGTAGCAATCAGGGAAGAGGCGGGGCCAGGAGCTATGAATCGACCCCTGCAATCACAAATAAGGTCCCGAAGTTACACCACACACACGCACACGCACACGCAAAACAAGCCCACACAACACAACACCATACATCTAAACAGGCTAGTGTCTAATCGACATGTGCCTAGGACAAAATGGTAACTAACACAGTGGAGGCAGGAGCAGGGAGAGAGAGGACCTAGTAGCAATCAGTGAAGAGGCGGGGCCAGGAGCTATGACTCTACCCTTGCAACCACAAATAGGTGAGTACACACACACATGGCGCAGGGAGAGTGACCCAGTGAAGAGGCGGGGCCAGGAGCTATGACTCGACCCCTGCAACCACAACTAGGTGAGTACAACTAGGTGAGTACACAACAAACACACACACACACACACACACACACACACACCATATGGGCGCCTGGCGAATCTAAGAATAGCATTTCAGCATTTAAGTAAGGAAACATTCACGACACTGTGTACGTCAGGCTCATTTTGGAGTATACAGCACCAGTATGGAACCCCACATTTGGTCAAGCACGTCAACAAATTGAAGAAAGTGCAAAAATTTGCAACAAGACTAGTTCCTGAGCTAAGGGGTATGTCCTACTAGGAGAGGTTAAGTAAACTAGACCTGATGACTCCTTGAGTTTGTCTGCTTCTTGAGTTTGACTGCTCCTTGAGTTTGACTGCTCCTTGAGTTTGACTGCTCCTTGAGTTTGACTGCTTCTTGAGTTTGACTGTTCATTGAGTCTGACTGCTCCTTGAGTTTGACTGCTCCTTGAGTTCTGACTGATCCTTGAGTTTGTCTGCTTCTTGAGTTTGACTGCTTCTTGAGTTTGACTGCTCCTTGAGTTTGACTGCTTCTTGAGTTTGACTGTTCCTTGAGTCTGACTGCTCCTTGAGTTTGACTGCTCCTTGAGTCTGACTGATCCTTGAGTTTGTCTGCTTCTTGAGTTTGACTGCTCCTTGAGTTTGACTGCTCCTTGAGTTTGACTGCTTCTTGAGTTTGACTGCTCCTTGAGTCTGACTGCTCCTTGAGTTTGTCTGCTTCTTGAGTTTGACTGCTTCTTGAGTTTGACTGCTTCTTGAGTTTGACTGCTCCTTGAGTTTGACTGCTCCTTGAGTTTGACTGATCCTTGAGTTTGACTGCTCCTTGAGTCTGACTGATCCTTGAGTTTGTCTGCTTCTTGAGTTTGACTGCTTCTTGAGTTTGTCTGCTCCTTGAGTTTGACTGCTTCTTGAGTTTGACTGTTCCATGAGTCTGACTGCTCCTTGAGTTTGACTGCTCCTTGAGTCTGACTGATCCTTGAGTTTGTCTGCTTCTTGAGTTTGACTGCTCCTTGGGTTTGACTGCTCTTGAGTTTGACTGCTTCTTGAGTTTGACTGCTCCTTGAGTTTGACTGCTTCTTGAGTTTGACTGCTCCTTGAGTCTGACTGATCCTTGAGTTTGTCTGCTTCTTGAGTTTGACTGCTTCTTGAGGTTTGACTGCTCTTGAGTTTGACTGCTTCTTGAGTTTGACTGTTCCTTGAGTCTGACTGCTCTTGAGTTTGACTGCTCCTTGAGTCTGACTGATCCTTGAGTTTGTCTGCTTCTTGAGTTTGACTGCTCCTTGAGTTTGACTGCTCCTTGAGTTTGACTGCTTCTTGAGTTTGACTGCTTCTTGAGTTTGACTGCTTCTTGAGTTTGACTGCTTCTTGAGTTTGACTGTTCCTTGAGTCTGACTGCTCCTTGAGTTTGACTGCTCCTTGAGTCTGACTGATCCTTGAGTTTGTCTGCTTCTTGAGTTTGACTGCTCCTTGAGTTTGACTGCTCCTTGAGTTTGACTGCTTCTTGAGTCTGACTGCTCCTTGAGTTTGACTGCTTCTTGAGTTTGACTGCTCCTTGAGTCTGACTGCTCCTTGAGTTTGACTGCTCCTTGAGTTTCACTGCTCCTTTAGTTTGGTTGTTCCTCAGGTTTACTGTTTTCTTGCACTCGTGAGTATGTGGACTATTTTAAGTATGAACCAGTTGGCTGTGTTGCCTGTGTTTGTATGTGTGTGTGTGTGTGTGTGTGTGTGTGTGTGTGTGTGTGTGTGTGTGTACTCACCTAGTTGTGGTTGCAGGGTCGATTCATAGCTCCTGGCCCCGCCTCTTCACTGGCCGCTACTGGGTCACTCTCCCTGCGCCATGAGCTTTATCATACCTCTTGTTAAAGCTATGAATGGATCCTGCTTCCACTTCATCGCTTCTCAAACTGTTCCACTTCCCGACCACTCTGTGACTGAAGAAATACTTCCTAACATCCCTGTGATTCATCTGAGTCTTCAACTTCCAACTGTGTCCCCTTCTTGCTGTGTCCCATCTCTGGAACATTCTGTCTCTGTTCACCTTATCAATTCCTCTTAGTATTTTATTTGTCGTTATCACGTCCCCCATATCTTTCCTGTCCTCCAGTGTCGTCAGGTCGATATTCCTTGACCTCTCCTCGTAGGACATACCCCTTAGCTCCGGGACTAGTCTTGTTGCAAACCTTTACACTTTCTCAATTTTCTTAACGTTCTTGGCTAGGTGTGGGTTCCAAACTGGTGCTTCATACTCCAATATGGGCCTAACGTACACAGTGTACAGGGTCCTGAACGATTCCTTATTAAGATGTCGAAATGTTGTTCTTAGGTTTGCTAGGCGCCCGTATGCTGCAGCAGTTATTTGGTTGATGTACGCCTCATGAGATGTGCCTGGTGTTATACTCACCCCAAGATCTTTTTCCTTGAGTGAGGTTTGTAGTCTCTGGCCCCTTAGACTGTACTCCGTCTCCGGTCTTCTTTGCCTTTCCCCAATCTTCATGACTTTGCACTTGGTGGGGTTGAACTCCAGGAACCAATTGCTGGACCAGGCTTGCAGCCTGTCCAGATCCCTTTGTAGTTCTGCCTGGTCCTCGTCCGATTGAATTCTTCTCATCAACTTCACATCATCTGCAAACAGGGACTCTTCGGTGTCTATTCCTTCCGTCATTTCGTTCACAAATACCAGAAACAGCACCGGTCATAGGACTGACCTGTGGAACCCCACTCGTCACAGGGGCCAACTCTGACACCTCCCCACGTACCATGACTCACTGCTGTCTTCCTGACAGGTATTCCCTGATCCATTGTAGTGCCTTCTCTGTTATTCCTGCCTGGTCTTCCAGCTTTTGCACTAATCTCTTGTGTGGAACTGTGTCAAACGCCTTTTTACAGTCCAAGAAAATGCAATCTACCCACCTCTCTCTCTCTTGTTTTACTGCTGTCACTCTGTCATAGAACTCCAGTAGGTTTGTGACACAGGATTTCCCGTCCCTGAAACCGTGTTGGCCGTCGTTGATAAACTCATTCCTTTCTAGGTGCTCCACCACTCTTCTCCTGATAATTTTCTCCATGACCTTGCATACTATACATGTCAGTGACACTGGTCTGTAGTTGAGTGCTTCATGTCTGTCTCTTTTTTTTAAAAATTGGGACTACATTTGCTGTCTTCCATTCCTCAGGTAATCTCTCTGTTTCGATAGATATGTTGAATATTGTTGTTAGGGGTACACATAGCGATCTGCTCCCTCTCTCAGGACCCATGGAGAGATGTCCGGCCCCATCGCCTTTGAGGTATCTAGCTCACTTAGCAACCTCTTCACTTCTTCCTCGGTTGTATGTATTGTGTCCAACACTTGGTGGTGTACCCCACCTCTCCGTCTATCTGGAGTCCCTTTTGTCTCCTCTGTGAACATTTCTTTGAATCTCATGTTGAGTTCCACACATTCTCTGCAGTCGCTTCTTGTGATCTCTCCTCCTTCCTTCCTTAGTCTGATCACCTGGTCCTTGACTGTTGTTTTATTCCTGATGTGACTGTACAACAGCTTTGGGTCTGATATGGCTTTCGCTGCTATGTCATTTTCATATTGTTGTTGGGCCTCCCATCTTACCTGTGCATATTCATTTCTGGCTCTACGACTGCTTTCCTTATTATCCTGGGTTCTTTGCCTTCTATACTTATTCCATTCCCTAGCACACTTGGTTTTGGCTTCCCTGCACCTTTGGGTGAACCACGGGCTCATCCTGGCTTTTTCATTATTCCTATTACCCTTGGATACAAACCTCTCCTCAGCTTCCTTGCATATTGTTGTCACATATTCCATCATCTCGTTTACTGACTTCCCTGCCAGTTCTCTGTCCCACTGAACCTCGTTCAGGAAGTTCTTCATGCCCACGTAGTCCCCTTTCCTGTAGTTTGGCTTCATTCGTCCAGCCCTTCCTGCTTCCTCTCCACTTGTAACTCTACTATGTATTCGAAGCTTAAAACCACATGATCACTGGCCCCAAGGGGTCTTTCATATGTGATGTCCTCAATATCTGCACTACTCAAGGTGTCCATTACGTGTTGGTACATTAAGTTTTCCAGTCACCCATGATCAGTAGCTTCGCCCTGCTCGTACAAGCCCTTCTGGCCACTTCAGCCAGTGTGTCAACCATTGCTCTATTACTCTCATCATACTCTTGCCTTGGCCTCCTGCTGTTCTGTGGTGGGTTATCACTGCAATTACCACCTTGGGACCTCCAGACTGAATCTTTCCTACTATGTAATCTCTTGCTTCTCCTCTGTCTCCTCTCTCCAGCTTATCAAAATCCCTTTGGATTTTGATCAGCAGTGCCACTCCTCCACAACCTCTGTTCCCTCTGTCTTTCCTCAGGATCTGAAAGCTCGTTGGAAAGATGGAATCAGTTATCATACCTGTGAGCTTTGTTTCTGTGAGAACTATGATGTCCGGTGATGCCTCTTTGACTCTTTCGTACCACTCCTCCCACTTATTTGTTTTTCCGTCAGTGTTGGTGTAACATACCTTCAGTTTCCTCTCCAACACTGTGTTTGGGGGGGTCTGTGGGGATGGGGGACCTGGCAGTGTACTGCAAGATTCTATAGTGGAGTGTTGGGTGGGGGATTGTGGTTTGTGTTGGGATAGCGTGATTGGTTGTGGGGTTCTAGGGATAGTTCTGTGTGTGCTTGCTCTTGTTGCTCTGCCCTGATCTGGTTGTCCTCTGCTGATTCTGTCCTTGTCTCACCTCTTAGCTCCTTTCGCTTTTGTGTCCTCTCCTCAGCTGCTGTCGTTCTGTTTTTGTTCTGTCTCGGTCTAGGATCACCTCTTGTATTCTGCCATTCCTTCAACTGTGGTTTCTCTTGGAGGATCCTGTTTCACACTGTTTCTGTCCTGAAAATCAGCTTGATTGGTCGTTTTCTCCCTTCATGTATTCTCTGAAAATTTACAATCTTGGACATGTTCTCTTCACCTATTTCTGTGATGATGTTCTCAATCTTCTTTCTTTCTGCCTGCCGTCTTTCAGTGTTTGTCCTTCCCTCACTCTCCTGAAACCCATGAATAAACATTGACTTTGCCCTCTCCTCCTCCCATTGCCTATCTCTCCGTGACTCTGGTTCTTGTCTGAACATGGTCATTTTCTCCCTATTTTTCCTGTAGCTCTTGGTGGCATGGCTGTGCCTCTGCATTTGACCTATCACCCTCTCCACCTGCACCCAGCTGCTCGACCCCTTCACTCCTTGGCCCTGCTTAGTAGGCTGATAGGGCCTTAGCGTAAGTTATATTTTCTTTCCTTCACATTGGGCCCTCGTTCAGCAGGGGTGTACCAGCTTCAGATGCTGTGTCTTCTCTGGTCAGTACCCCTGTAACCCACTTCAGCCTGCTTACCTCATATTCTAGGACCCTTATCCTGGTTACTGCAGCTTCGACTTGTGACTCCCAAGTCTTCTTCTCCTCCTCCAACCTCTTTTCCAATTTCACAGAAAGCTCTGTCTCCATTTTTGCAGAAAGCTCTCCTAGTTTTCTCTCCCACTCTTGTTCCATCATTTTGCACTGCTCTTCCATTCATTCTTCCTTACCAGAACCATTCTCCTCTGATCCCTGGGTCCTTCGAGTCCCTAACATTTATTTTAGGGGAGAGAGAGAGAGAGAAAAGGGACAGGGGAATGAGTGAGAGAGAGAGAAGGGAGAGGTAGAGGAGGAGAGAGAGAGAAGGGAGAGGGGTAAGAGTGAGAGAGAGAGAAGGAAGAGGTAGAGGGGAAAGAGAGAGATGAGGAGAGAGGAGAGAAGGAGAAAAGGAGAGAGAGAAGGGAGAGGGGAAAGAGTGAGAGAGAGAGAGAAGGGAGAGGGAAAAGAGTAAGAGAGAGAGAAGGGAAAGGTAGAGGGGAAAGAGAGATAGATGGAGAGAGAGAGAGAGAGAGAGAGAGAGAGAGAGAGAGAGAGAGAGAGAGAGAGAGAGAGAGAGAGAGAGAGAGAGAGAGAGAGAGAGAGAGAGAGAGAGAGAGAGAGAGAGAGAGAGAGAGAGAGAGAAAAGGGAGAGGGGAAAGAGTGAGAGAGAAGGGAGAGGTAGAGGTGTGTGTGTGTGTTTGTGTGTACTCACCTAGTTGTGGTTGCAGGGGTTGAGTCACAGCTCATAGCCCCGCCTCTTTGCTGGCCGCTACTCGCTCACTCTTCCTGCTCCATATGAGGGATATGATAAAGACATATGAGAGGAATAGACAAGGTGGATAGAGACAGGATGTTTGTTCCAGAGAGGGCACACAGCAACAAGGGGTCACAGTTGAAAGTTGAAGACTCAGATGAATCACAGGGATGTTAGGAAGTATTTCTTCAGTCACAGAGTTGTCAGGAAGTGGAATAGTCTGGGAAGTAAAGTAGTGGAGGTAGGATCCATACATAGCTTTAAGAAGAGGTATGATAAAGCTCATGGAGCAGGAAGAGTGAGCGAGTAGCGGCCAGCGAAGAGGCGGGGCTATGAGCTGTGACTCAACCCCTGGTTGTGTCGTCAGGTCGATTTCCCTTAACCTCTCCTCGTAGGATATGCTCCTTAGCTCGAGACTAGTCTTGTTGCAAACCTATGCACTTTCTCTAATTTCCACATGTGCTAGGTGTGGATTCCAACTGGTGCTGTATACTCCAATATAGGCCTAACATACATGGTGTACAGGGTCCTGAACGATTCCTTATTGAGGTGTCTGAATGCTGTTATTTCGTTTGCAAGTCGCCCGTATGCTGCAGCAGTTATTTGGTTGATGTGTGCCTCAGGAGATGTGCCTGGTGTTATTCTCACCCCAAAATCCTTTTCTTGAGTGAGGTTTGACTCTTGCATGCCACTACTCCCACTTATTTGTTATTCCATCAGCGTTGGTGTACCATACCTTCAGTTTCCTATCCAACATTGTGTTCTGTGGATCTGTGAGGGTGGGGACCT
>WNWK01014360.1:0-51574 GCA_009830355.1 Cherax destructor | reverse complement strand
GGAGGGAGGGGAAAAGGCACGGGTACCCTTTATGGGAGGGACGGGGGGCAGGGGGGAGTTTATGGGAGGGGAGGGAGAAGGCTTATAGTTTATGTGGGGACGACGGGGGAAAGGCGGAAATTTTGGGGGAAACGATCGGGGAGGGCAGGCAGCCTATGGGAGGGACGATCTAAAGAGGAAAGGCCCAGTTTATGGGGATGGACGATTGGGGACCATAAAAAGTCAGGAGGACGATCGGGGGAGAAAGGTGGTCCCCATGGGGGGGACGACCTGGGGGGGGCCGGGTTGGGCAGTTTAGGGGAACGAGGGGAGATGGGGGGTTATTTCGGAGGGACGCCCAAAGATTATATGGAGTTTATTGGAGGAGATTGGGGGGGCAGGGGGAGTTTATGGGGAGGGTAAAGGGGAGGCAGGGGGAGTTTAGGGGAGGGGTGAGGGGGAAAAACATGGGTAGTTTATGTGGGGATGAGGGGGAGGCAGGGGGTAGTTTATGTGGAGGGAGAGGGGGGGCAGGGGGGCCCCTTATGGGGGGAGCCCAAAAGGGGGAGTTTATGTGGGAGGGATGACGGGGAGAGGCAGGCGGGTTTATGTGGAGGGATGACGGGGAGAGGCAGGCGGGAGTTTATGTGGAGGGATGACGGGGAGAGGCAGGCGGTAGTTTATGTGGGAGGGATGACGGAGGAGGCAGGCGGGTAGTTTATGTGGGAGGGATGACGGGGAGAGGCAGGCGGGTAGTTTATGTGGGAGGGATGACGGGGAGAGGCAGGCGGGTAGTTTGAGGGAGGGATGACGGGGAGGCAGGCGGGTAGTTTATGTGGAGGGTGACGGGGAGGCAGGAGGGTAGTTTATGTGGAGGGGTGACGGGGAGAGGCAGGTGGGTAGTTTATGTGGGAGGGATGACGGGGAGGCAGGCGGGTAGTTTATGTGGGAGGGATGACGGGGGAGGCAGGCGGGTAGTTTATGTGGGAGGATGACGGGGAGAGACAGGCGGGTAGTTTATGTGGGAGGGATGACGGGGAGAGGCAGGCGGGTAGTTTATGTGGGAGGGATGACGGGGAGAGGCAGGCGGGAGTTTATGGGAGGGATGACGGGGAGAGGCAGGCGGGTAGTTTATGTAGGAGGGATGACGGGGAGAGGCAGGCGGGTAGTTTATGTGGGAGGGATGACGGGGAGAGGCAGGCGGGTAGTTTATGTGGGAGGGATGACGGGGAGGAAGGCGGGTAGTTTATGTGGGAGGGATGACGGGGGAGAGGCAGGCGGGTAGTTTATGTGGGAGGGATGACGGGGGAGAGGCAGGCGGGTAGTTTATGTGGGAGGGATGACGGGGGAGAGGCAGGCGGGTAGTTTATGTGGGAGGGATGACGGGGAGAGGCAGGCGGGTAGTTTATGTGGGAGGATGACGGGGAGAGGCAGGCGGGTAGTTTATGTGGGAGGGATGACGGGGAGAGGCAGGCGGGTAGTTTATGTGGGAGGGATGACGGAGGAGGCAGGCGGGTAGTTTATGTGGGAGGGATGACGGGGGAGAGGCAGGCGGGTAGTTTATGTGGAGGGATGACGGGGAGAGGCAGGCGGGTAGTTTATGTGGGAGGGATGACGGGGGAGGCAGGCGGGTAGTTTATGTGGGAGGGGTGACGGGGAGGCAGGAGGGTAGTTTAGTGGGAGGGGTGACGGGGAGAGGCAGGCGGGTAGTTTAGTGGGAGGGATGACGGGGAGGCAGGCGGGTAGTTTATGTGGGAGGGATGACGGGGAGAGGCAGGCGGGTAGTTTATGTGGAGGGATGACGGGGAGAGACAGGCGGGTAGTTTATGGGAGGGATGACGGGGAGAGGCAGGCGGGTAGTTTATGGGAGGGATGACTGGGGAGAGGCAGGCGGGTAGTTTAGTGGGAGGGATGACGGGGAGAGGCAGGCGGGTAGTTTATGTAGGAGGGATGACGGGGAGAGGCAGGCGGGTAGTTTGTGGAGGGATGACGGGGGAGAGGCAGGCGGGTAGTTTATGTGGGGGGGATGACGGGGAGGAAGGGAGTAGTTTATGTGGGAGGGATGAGGGGGGAGAGGCAGGCGGGTAGTTTATGTGGGAGGGATGACGGGGAGAGGCAGGCGGGTAGTTTATGTGGGAGGGATGACGGGGAGAGGCAGGCGGGTAGTTTATGTGGGAGGGATGACGGGGAGAGGCAGGCGGGTAGTTTATGTGGGAGGGATGACGGGGAGGCAGGCGGGTAGTTTATGTGGGAGGGATGACGGGGAGAGGCAGGCGGGTAGTTTATGTGGGAGGGATGACGGGGAGAGGCAGGCGGGTAGTTTATGTGGGAGGGATGACGGGGAGAGGCAGGCGGGTAGTTTATGTGGGAGGGATGACGGGGGAGGCAGGCGGGTAGTTTATGTGGGAGGGGTGACGGGGGAGGCAGGCGGGTAGTTTATGGATGGAGAATTAACATCAGATAAACTTGATTGGGAATTGATCATAAAATATTCCATCTCACTGCATCATACGTCATGAAATATTCCATCTCACTGCATCATACGTCATAAAATATTCCATCTCACTGCATCATACGTCATAAAATATTCCATCTCACTGCATCATACGTCATAAAATATTCCATCTCACTGCATCATACGTCATGAAATATTCCATCTCACTGCATCATACGTCATAAAATATTCCATCTCACTGCATCATACGTCATAAAATATTCCATCTCACTGCATCATACGTCATAAAATATTCCATCTCACTGCATCGTACGTCATAAAATATTCCATCTCACTGCATCATACGTCATAAAATATTCCATCTCACTGCATCATACGTCATAAAATATTCCATCTCACTGCATCATATGTCATAAAATATTCCATCTCACTGCATCATACGTCATAAAATATTCCATCTCACTGCATCATACGTCATAAAATATTCCATCTCACTGCATCATACGTCATAAAATATTCCATCTCACTGCATCATATGTCATAAAATATTCCATCTCACTGCATCATACGTCATAAAATATTCCATCTCACTGCATCATACGTCATAAAATATTCCATCTCACTGCATCATACGCACTTATCACAATAACATTCTTCCCGTCCCGAAGAATCATTATCATGTACTTCATTGTGGGTAGAAGTCGCATTATCATTCGAGGTGGTAGGAGTTGCGATGTCGTTGATGTCACACCCATGGGTAGGAGACACGACGGGGAAGACATCCATGTGAGGTGCGGTGTCCACCCCGTGGGGGGAGGGTAGGAGCCCCACTACCTCCGGTGGGCTCATCACTAAGAGATTCGTCAACTCATCAATCATATCTTTCCCTTATTACATTGAATGAATTAAAAGTGTATGACGTATCTGATTTTCACGGATATTTTCCAGCATCCTCATTATATCTGCACCTGGCAAGATTTTTCAATATTAGAAGAATAAGGTACACATTTTTCAATAATAGAAGAATAAGGTAGACTTACTATTTACAATAGATGGTCTATGTTGATTAATCCACCACGTGCAGGGATGTTGTCTTCCTTCCTCATAGACACCTCCAACGGGATATTGGTTTGGGATCATCCTGGCCTGGTGTGTCAGTGAACTTGACCCTGGATGTGACCCAGTGCTCCCATTTATACCAGTGTTGCCACCTATGCCCCGCCTCTCAGGGGTCTACCCACTGTACGATAATTCTAATATTTTACACAAATTTTCATAATTCCACATTGATTTATTAGCAAATACACTTGTACATGGAGACATATTGAAATGATTATATGCATATTTCATTATATATTGATCATTCTTTAATGTATTTCTACTAAAATCTTTAAATTTATATGGTAAAATTTTCTTTACATTATAATTTGTTAATTTATGCACAAAATATATGGCGTATATCCCACATACCAGCGATTTTTCATGCTGTATCCTTCGATTAATACCGTACATTAATTTTCTCTTATATATAATTTTCTCATATATATTCGTATAATGCTCCAAATCCATTCCAAAACTGTCTAAGCATATTAACATATGTATATTCACATATATAGTAATCCAATGACCCATATTTTCATCTTGGTCATTCAATATATTTACGATAAACATTACCGGTTTATCCTCTATCCTCATAATAATTTCGGTTATATTATTTGCGGCAAAACACCCCATATATGTGGCATATCTTCCCGTATGGTGTTGCAAGGCAATATTTATCTCTTCACAATTCATGGTCTATACTCGCGAATGCAATATTACTGATCTATTTTCATTTATATTTAAAATCGCATTAGTTTCACCAAACATCAGACAAATTCTATTCTCAGCTTTCGGTTTACCAAATGACATAACTATTCTCAAAGTACCATTCTTCTCAACAGCTATGGCATTCTTAACCTGCTGCTCACTTCTCAGGTCAACACCTAATATAGTTCTACCTTCAACAAAGGTCTTATATGTAATCAGATGATCAGTCTCCAAACCCAGAGATTTTAAGGTTGCGTAATATAACCTACTCGCATGTGTAGGCAACTTACAATCAATATTTCAAGGTTGCGTAATATAACTTACTCGCATGGGTAGGGAACTTACAATCAATATTAAGAATCATTTCTGAATTAACTGTTACCCCGAAATATGTTAAATCTTCATGTTGAAAATATAATGGATTAAAATTATATCCTCCATCATATGACATGTCAACTAATATAATAAATAATTTATCTGGTATTACTTGACTCCAAGGATTATATGCGATCAACTGCGTTTGATTCGAGGTGAGAATATATGATTTAAATAATGTCTTCTTGAATAGATACTCACACCCCTGTGGGTTTATTTTCATACTTGAATTTAATGCAATTAATGCATTCGTATAAGGAATAACTTTATCGATCCATAATTTTATCGAATTAATATTATATTTTTACGCTTTATCGGTTAATGGCGTCATAATTGCCCATGCTGGTGAGTGCAATTCAAGTCTCAATCGACATTGGACACTATCCAAGATATATTCGTGGAGACTACTCACATCCAACATCAAAGGGAAACAAGTATTCACTTCATTCGATAATTTACCTTCATCTTTCTTAATAGCATCAAAATCACTCGTTGTAATAGTACTACTCGTTGTGTCCTTATTTCGAAAGAAAGCTATTCTTCCCAATGTAGCTAATTTCTACGGTGATAAGTGCTTAAGCAGTTTAATATAACCCATATATGAATAAAATGGATTCGATTTTATTATCTGTTCATCGAGATACAAACACACAGATTTGAATATTGTTTGACTTATATAATTCACAAATAACACCTTATCTCCTTCCACCAATGCACTCCCATCCTCCTTTGTTATATTTATGTTCATTTCCATTGTTAGACTCGTTAAATCTAAAAAATGGCCTTCTGAACTTTGTATTCTAAATTCGAGAAATTTTTCAGAACCCTGATTTACAGGTAATACTTCACAGGTGCGTCTTGCTGCTATTGAAGATTCAATAATGGTGTGTCCTGGTAATTTTGGGTACCTATCAGTTATCGAATGGGTATAACTGGGAACGGGGGTGTTGAGCCCCCCTGGTGTAACGTATAGAGCACCAGCCCACATATTAACTTTTTGAAACCTAACAATAAACTGAATTAAATTAAAAATTTCATTGTCTTTTATTATTAATTTTCAATCGTTTCAAACTAACTTTTCTACTTCCTCCGGATAATAATTTTTGTCCAACACCTTCAATGTTTCTACACCTCTATTCCTCGCTGAATTTTTTAATGCAATACCGCTATTAACATCGTTCAACACATTTTGTCCATATTGTAATACTCCCGGGGCAAAGGTATTCAATAATAATGGTAATGCTTTTCTGGCCATCCCACTCAGAAATGTCAATAATCCCCCACCCCTCCCTCTAGCTTTATATAATATGATATCATCCAAACCTCCCCCTTTCACTCTCGAAGTATCAAAGAGTTTCAGGAATGATTCCACTGAAGGAGGAGAGAAACTCGTTCTCATCTTGACGGGTCGTACAATATTAACTCAACTTAATCATTCACCCTAGTTTTATAGGTCTCAAATGAAGTACACATACAGTAGAAGACTTTTCATTATATTGAATTAATCTTCCTTTCTGATCAGCGAGCTTAATATACACTTGATCAATTATCTTTTTATTGAGGGGTTTGTACATTGTGGTGTCGTAATTAGATCTTAATGTATTAATACCAACCACCCCCAAAAGAGATACCAACTGATCCCCAAAATTAATGGGATCAATCAGATCACTATATATTAACATATAATTAATACCTGATTCAGGATCGGGTGGGTTTACTGCATTCACACCAGACTCGTTATAAATAATTTCATTTTTACTGGTGAAGACATAGAGAGTTTCATTACCTGAGAAACCCAACATTACCTGAGAACCCCAACATTACCTGAGAACCCCAACATTACCTGAGAAACCCAACATTACCTGAGAACCCCAACCTTACCTGAGAACCCCAACATTACCTGAGAACCCCAACATTACCTGAGAACCCCAACATTACCTGAGAACCCCAACATTACCTGAGAAGCCCAACATTACCTGAGAAGCCCAACATTACCTGAGAAGCCCAACATTACCTGAGAACCCCAACATTACCTGAGAACCCCAACATTACCTGAGAAGCCCAACATTACCTGAGAACCCCAACATTACCTGAGAACCCCAACATTACCTGAAAACCCCAACATTACCTGAGAACCCCAACATTACCTGAAAACCCCAACATTACCTGAGAACCCCAACATATCACATCCTTCTCTATCAAATTCTAACCCCACATAACCGCTTTTAATATTCGACGGTAGTATAATTTTTTTTTTCAAGTTAATAACTACTCTGTTTATTCCAGGGTGATAAGTGAACATAATTGAATTTTTGGGGATGTTAATACCTGTAGTTCTTTTAACTGGGCCTAACATATTATCATTAATGTCCTCATTTATCGCTTCTAAAATCCTCGCCGTATCACCTCCAATAATTTTGTTCATATAAATTTTATGAATAAATTTATTTAATGTAGATTTCTCATATTTAATACATATATTCAAATTCTTTTGTGGTATATAATGCGTCTTGGGATAAATTATATTTTTCAGAGCAACCTCATAATCAATTTTATTATCTAATATAATGGCATCATATAATTTATTAATGACAGCCGAGGGTGTATTGGTGGGAAATAAATCAACACTGGAATCACTACAGACGTATAGAAGACGTTCAGCCATCTCGACACTCTTATAACCCAGACTGACGTATAGAAGACGTTCAGCCATCTCGACACTCTTATATCCCAGACTGACGTATAGAAGACGTTCAGCCATCTCGACACTCTTATAACCCAGACTGACGTATAGAAGACGTTCAGTCATCTCGACACTCTTATAACTCAGACTGACGTATAGAAGACGTTCAGCCATCTCGACACTCTTATAACCCAGACTGACGTATAGAAGACGTTCAGCCATCTCGACACTCTTATAACCCAGACTGACGTATAGAAGACGTTCAGCCATCTCGACACTCTTATAACCCAGACTGACGTATAGAAGACGTTCAACCATCTCGACACTCTTATAACCCAGACTGACGTATATAAGACGTTCAGTCATCTCGACACTCTTATAACCCAGACTGACGTATAGAAGACGTTCAGTCATCTCGACACTCTTATAACTCAGACTGACGTATAGAAGACGTTCAACCATCTCGACACTCTTATAACCCAGAATGACGTATAGAAGACGTTCAGTCATCTCGACACTCTTATAACCCAGACTGACGTATAGAAGACGTTCAGTCATCTCGACACTCTTATAACTCAGACTGACGTATAGAAGACGTTCAACCATCTCGACACTCTTATAACCCAGAATGACGTATAGAAGACGTTCAGTCATCTCGACACTCTTATAACCCAGACTGACGTATAGAAGACGTTCAGTCATCTCGACACTCTTATAACCCAGACTGACGTATAGAAGACGTTCAGTCATCTCGACACTCTTATAACTCAGACTGACGTATAGAAGACGTTCAACCATCACGACACTCTTATAACCCAGACTGACGTATAGAAGACGTTCAGTCATCTCGACACTCTTGTAACCCAGACTGACGTATAGAAGACGTTCAACCATCTCGACACTCTTATAACCCAGACTGACGTATAGAAGACGTTCAGTCATCTCGACACTCTTATAACCCAGACTGACGTATAGAAGACGTTCAACCATCTCGACACTCTTATAACCCAGACTGACGTATAGAAGACGTTCAACCATCTCGACACTCTTATAACCCAGACTGACGTATAGAAGACGTTCAACCATCTCGACACTCTTATAACCCAGACTGACGTATAGAAGACGTTCAACCATCTCGACACTCTTATAACCCAGACTGACGTATAGAAGACGTTCAGCCATCTCGACACTCTTATAACCCAGACTGACGTATAGAAGACGTTCAGCCATCTCGACACTCTTATAACCCAGACTGAGTAAAAACACATAATTACAGAACTTATATACTCACCTAATATGTTAACCACGGTGATTCCTCTCGCGTTGCACCTCCTCCTTTATGCAATAATTGTCTTCTCACTTTTGGATACCTCACAAAATCGAAATGTATACCTGATATATTTAATAAACGCTTTATTTCTGATAAGTGATCAGATTTGATTCTTCTCCCTGATTTCACATTATTTTCTGATAACACATTTAATATTTCAATAATATTACGTCCAGTTATGGGGGTAAGAAGGTCACCATTCTCATCCCAACTCACCAAAGGATTCCTTTTCAATAAATCCAACATTGATTTCACATATTCTATATTTCGCGCAGCCACTCTTATGTGCATCAAACTTGATAAATATGGGGTTTTCTGAGGTTTCACTGATTCAAGCGCAGGTGGATTAACTACTCTGACGGGATTACGCTTGGGTATAATCCCACGCTTTGAACATCTACCTCCCCCTTCTAAATTCACATCACCCCCCGATTTTACAAACTCCAGGGGGGGGGGTCCGTTTCATAACTGAAGTTGGTACAAGATAGAATTCTTTCATGATATATTAAACAACCTAGAAATAATATTTACTGCTAGAGGTAATATAATACTTAAAAGGTTTCCACCTCTGATACTCAACAAATATTTCTTTTTACGTTGAAAACCAATTTTCTTACAAGCTAATGCTCTAATCTCATTCTTGTACTTTTTAAATATTTTTGGATCTAGCGGTATTTTATTCTTGATCAAATTCTTGAAAATCTCACTAAAACAACTTATATGTGTTTTCTTAAACTGTTGCATTAAACTCTTCCGTTGATTGCCTGGGAGACTAATAAGTAAACTAATTAATTCCTTAAATTTTTCTAATAATGATTTTCCATTATATCTTCAATAAATCACCTTCTTTGACCCATGAATTAAAAGTTAAATCATATCCTTTATATGATACCAAATAATGCGTAATACCACCAATTTTTTTTTGTTTCAATACTCTTTGGATAATATATTCTGGCGGTGGTGTGACTGGTATCAATTCTTGACGATAAAATGTTCCTTTAATCTTCTCAACCTTCAAATCTTTCAAATGATATGTTGTCGTAGGTTGTGAATCATTAATTCTATATATTTTAAATATTTCCTCTGTATTTTGTGTGTGAAACCCCCGGTTAAACTTGTATGATCTCCGACTCAGAGTCACTCTTGTTGTGTCTCCAACAACCAATTTCTTGGAAAAATAAACACATAAGCAGTATAATGTGATCCTTTATTGACAACGTTTCGCCCACGCAGTGAGTCAGAAGTCACAGAGTCTACCTGGAAAATGAGCAACATAGAGATATAGGCAGTCAGGTGGAGAATGCTGTCAGGTGGAAGCTGCATGTGAGTCTTAGTAGTGTGAAAACATAGTGTGACTTAGTGACCTGCAGTGTACCATTCTTGAGTTCTAGGTGGGACTCAAGAATGGACACTGCAGGTCCTTTAAGTCACACTATGTTTTCACACTACTTTAAGACTCACATGCAGCTTTCCACCTGACCCAGCATTCTCCACCTGACTGTACCCTATATATATCTCTATGTTGCTCATTTTCCAGGTAGATCTGTCTGACTTCGATAAAGCACTGCGTGGGCGAAACGTTGTCAATAAAGGATCACATTATACTGCTTATGTGTTTATTTTTCCATTGTGTCGGTATTTTATACCATTTATTTTCAACCAATTTCTTACTGATACGTTTCTTATCGGATCTTCCATTTTTATAATTTATACGAAACTGATTCCTTATATCATTCAATGTCGTAATACCATGGACTTGTAATGTCGTAATACCATGGACTTGTAATGTCGTAATACCATGGACTTGTAATGTCGTAATACCATGGACTTGTAATGTAGTAATACCATAGACTTGTAATGTCGTAATACCATGGACTTGTAATGTCGTAATACCATGGACTTGTAATGTCGTAATACCATGGACTTGTAATGTCGTAATACCATGGACTTGTAATGTCGTAATACCATGGACTTGTAATGTCGTAATACCATGGACTTGTAATGTCGTAATACCATGGACTTGTAATGTCGTAATACCATGGACTTGTAATGTCGTAATACCATGGACTTGTAATGTCGTAATACCATGGACTTGTAATGTCGTAATACCATGGACTTGTAATGTCGTAATACCATGGACTTGTAATGTCGTAATACCATGGACTTGTAATGTCGTAATACCATGGACTTGTAATGTCGTAATACCATGGACTTGTAATGTCGTAATACCATGGACTTGTAATGGGGTTTTACCACCAATCCCCAAGTGTGGAGTTGAATTATACGCATCTACCAATGCGCTTAACACTTTTGAATAATTAAATGTATTGGCACACATGTCATAATTACCAAACTTTATAAGATGACAAACCATTATCTAAGAACATTCATCTCACATATTTCTACATTTCATGAATACATCAGAAAGACTATAGCATGCTGTATGTAGCTTCTTGCCTCTCAGTGCCACCCTCACACTCTCAGTGCCACCCTCAGACACTGTTTTGGTTCAGAAACACACGTGAGCAAACACTAGGACGTGTTTTTTTTTAAACCAATTTATATATATCAGTTACCAAGGTTTATCTCGCTCTTTAAGCGCGTAATGCTGAGCCTCTCGTTGGTGTCATGTCACAAACAAAACTTCAATTCCTGGACGCTTATCAATTAGTGTAGTGACTGTTGGATGACCCCCGTGTCTAGGCTCCCTCTACATAACCTCTACATACTCTCATGCTAAGCTGACTTTCTCTTCTCCTAGACTCAGCTCTCCCCTGAAATATAATGTTCTTTTCCAGCCGTATTTTCAGTCTACAAAATCTTAACAGCCTCCGTCCTCTAGATATATATCTTGCTTTTCGTCAAGTTAATACACTTGCCAGTAATCTTGTACACACTCCTACTCCTTATGTCACTGATGTTTCTGAGCCGTCTCCATTTTATGCCCCTCTTGTCATCTACAATATTTTGACGAAACTGGCCGCTCCCTCTCTGAGGGGAATTAAAAAGCATAAAAGACGTGTTCGCCTTGCGACATCAATAATACTTCATTCTATTACATCCCATTAATTGGTCTTGTGTTTAAACTACCTACGCTTCTTCTAGCCTTCAAAGACGCCGTCTTGTTGAATCAGCCCTCATATACAACTTTCCTAGCATGAGTCTTAGTCTTGGAATTGCTTCTGTAGATTCCTGTCTTTCTCAATACTTTGCCAAATGTTCTAATCTTCAGAACACTCGTGACTTGACCTGATCTCTCTCTTCCACTCCTTTCTTCTTTACCTTTTGTGATCTGTCATGTACAAAAGTTAGCACATACTATACCATGAATTGTCTGGCACACTGTGGTGATAATGTCTAGGTGGAGTGCCATCTAAACATTATCACATTATTTAAATTAATAACTTGCTTTACTTCATAACTGCCAATTAAGTTATTTTTCAGTTGATAAAACTTGCTTAAAAGTTGCATTGATTCATAATAAAACAAATTAAAATCGTTCAAAACTCCAGACTTAAGTTATGGAAGAAGCAGTAATGAAAAAAGGTTCCAGAAATAATACTTTACTGGGTATTTAAGTAGTGTTATGAGCTCCAGGAGGAAAGTTATGAGTACAAGTATTGTAAAGCTTAACAACAGTTAATTTAAGACAAATAATTACTATTAATAAGTAATTGCAAATAGGTAATTAACCTTTGCACAAACTATACGAAAAAATAAGAATGAATTAGGAAGGTAGACAACCACACTGTGAGATCCACCACTGGAGCGCCGAGGGTCACCAGGTCAAACACTGTGAGATCCACCACTGGAGCGCCGATGGTCACCAGGTCAAACACTATATTTATATTTTCTAGTTTTTTTTTATCTTACGTGAGATAATTTTATTACACCTCTATTTGATGTCTTTTTGCAACAATGTGATAAATGAAATGAAATTAATAAACATATATTTACAAACAATAACCACATGTTTATTAACTGATTAGATTTTCCATTTATTTATTATCATGTAAATATGGGATCTTACGTGGCAAGTGTTGTTCAGTCTTTGATATATTCACTTAGGACAGTTTTATATGACATTTACGTAACTAATATATGTTGTTTACACACACTGTACAGCAGTAAATATTCCTTATTAGTGTCTGGAAGGTCTTGATGGAGGGAAAGTTAGTCAAGTTACACCAGTCAACACCAGATATTTTCCTTATTGATTCACTCACAAAGTGTTTTAAAAATAGTATAGACTTCACTTAGGAAGTTGCAAGACTCAAGATTACAAGTGAAACATTACAGACAATTTGAGTGAAATTTATATCACATGCAGTGAATATATTTTTGTCAGTAAGTTTCTGTAAGTTGCTTTCAAAGTTTGTTACTGTGTATAATGCAACTTAGAACAGCTTTTTTTTAACACGTCGGCCGTCTCCCACCGAGGCAGGGTGACCCAAAAAGAAAGAAAATCCCTCCCAAAAATAAAATACTTTCATTATAATTCAACACTTTCACCTCACTCATACATAATCACTGTCTTTGCAGAGGCTCTCAGATACGACAGTTTAGAATAATCACTCCAAACTGCCAAAATCCCAAACCTCTCCTTTAAAGTTCAGTTTCCCTGAATCCCTTTACAAAATATTACCTTGCTCACACTCATTGTTTCTCTTCGATGCGGAAGATTAAATTATTTTCTGACATGTAACATTACTCGACCCATTTTCTGTTTCCATCAGTAAGTTAAGTTAATATACCTATACGTGTTCAGAGACATGCTCTAGACATGTTCCAAAAATGCTCCAGACATTTTCCTATATTTTCAATTTAAACCTGGATTCATTTATTGTAATATTTTTTCCTGAACTTTCAGTAAGTTGAGAATGTGTTAGCATCAAGCTGTTATTTAACCTATAAAATACGATGTTAAAAGTATAAGACTTCTATACATACTTTACTATGGCACTGTGGTCAGCAAATATCATGACTTCTATTAATGTTGAGAATATGAAACATCAATAGAAATAGTGAACAATAATATATCATTTCAGAAGACATATAATTCAAGAATGAAAAATTGTGTTGCTATTGTCTAATATAAATAAGCATAAGGCAGTTTAATTTGCATTAAAATAATTATACATCAACATACAATAATGGTATTGCAACATGAAAGATGGTGAAGTTATAAGAACAGTAACAGTAACATACAAGAGCAGTATAGCAACACATAAGAACAGTTCAGTCTACAGCAACACGGTAACATACTAGTAAATAAAATTGCAGTGTAAGAGTCATGAACAAGGATTACAAGCTGTTTGTGTGTGTGTGTAGATCTACATAAATGAAACAAAAACGAATTTGAACATATGAAACATAAATAGAAGTCCGAAATTATTATTGAGTAACCTCACCTTGGTGGCTGAGTTGGGTGGCAGCTTAGTCTCGTCTAGCTGGTCTACTGTTCGCGGCTGTCTTGGTGGGTGGAATTACAGGACGCAGTTTTCTGTGTGTCCCCTCCTGTAATTCCACCCACCTGGACAGTCTCGGCAGTAGACCAGCTAGACGAGACTAAGCTGCCACCCAGCAAGGTCACTGGGGAGGGGCCAACAACCGCTGAATCTGGGAAAGTGAGGAAGGGAGTTCATCTGAGGGCCCGCAGATGGTCTTCTGGAGACACAGAACTAGGGGAAGCAAACACACGCGCGCGCTCACACACACATACACACCTCACCTATGACCTCACCCAACTATGACCTCACCCAACTATGACCTCACCCAACTATGACCTCAACCAACTATGACCTCACCCAACTATGACCTCACCCAACTATGACCTCACCCAACTATGACCACACCCAACTATGACCACACCTCACCTATGACCACACCCAACTATGACCACACCCAACTATGACCACACCCAACTATGACCTCACCCAACTATGACCTCACCCAACTATGACCTCACCCAACTATGACCTCACCCAACTATGACCTCACCCAACTATGACCTCACCCAACTATGACCTCACCCAACTATGACCTCACCCAACTATGACCTCACCCAACTATGACCTCACCCAACTATGACCTCACCCAACTATGACCACACCCAACTATGACCACACCCAACTATGAAGACACCCAACTATGACCACACCAAACTATGACCACACCCAACTATGAACACACCTGGGGAAGTGGGGAAGGGAGTTCATCTGAGGGGACACAGATGGACTTCTGGAAACACAGATCTAAGGGAAGCACACACATGACTATGATCTCATCTAATTGTGACTACACCTCACTATGACCACACCTGAATATGACTGCACCTTGGGAAGTGACGAGGGGAGTTCGTCTGAGGGGACACAGACTGACTCCTGGAGACTCACTTCTATGACCACACCTAACTATGACCTCACCTGACTATGACCACATTTAATTAGACCAGCTAGACAAGACCCAGCAAGGTCAGTGGCAGCAGGAAGTGATTAAGGGAGTTTATCTGAGGGACGCAGATTGAACTAGGAAGGCATAAAATGGAATTGTGGAGTGTGGAAGGGTTTAAATCCGGCGGCCCACGGATGGAGACCTGGAAACACCCAACTATGACCACACCCAACTATGACCACACCCAACTATGACCTCACCCAACTATGACCTCACCCAACTATGACCTCACCCAACTATGACCACACCTATGATCACACCCAATTATGACCACACCTAACTATGACCACACCTATGACCTCACCTAACTATGACCACACCTGACTATGACATCACCTATGACATCACCTGACTATCACTCCACCTAGCAATGACCTCACCTATGACCATACCTGGGGAAGTGGGGAAGGGAGTTCATCCTGGAGACACGGAACACACACACGCACACACACACACCTCTCACTGTGACCACTTCTAACTCCTGACTATAAACACTCTTAACTGTGACCACTCCTGACTATGACCACACCTAACTAGACCAGCTAGACAAGACAAGGTTTCCACCCAGCAAGGTCAGTGGAAGCAACAAGTGAGTGTATCTGAGTGGACGCAGATGGAACTATGGGATGGATGGAAAAGTGGAAAAGGGAAAATTGCTGAAGAGACACAGGTGAACTCTGAGGCTGACAGTGGTCACAAACTTTTCTCGTAATTAATATTTATATATATATTTTTTGTAATTTCATGGCGGTTGATTTGTAATGCCGATCTACGCCTCTCCCCCCCCACCCCCGCAGCTACTGTAACTAAAGTGACTCCACCACTTTAATAAAGTAACATAAAGTGACTCCACCACTTTAATAAAGTAACAGTTAAACTGTCGAAGGAAACTTTTAAAACTGCCTTAGCAAATGAATGATTTTTTTTATTATTTTCATGGCATCTTTTCGTTGGTCAACAGACATTAATCACACTTTGTCTGTGAAACAGGATCAGCTGCCATAATATTTTTTTCTAAAGTTAATGTTTTTTGATGTGTTCTGAGCTTAGTGTTATTTTGTATTAATATTGTTTTGGGAGACATGACTGCCAGTGTGAGAGACATGACTGCCAGTGTGGGAGACATGACTGCCAGTGTGAGAGACATGACTGCCAGTGTGGGAGACATGACTGCCAGTGTGGGAGACATGAATGCCAGTGTGGGAGACATGAATGCCAGTGTGGGAGACATGAATGCCAGTGTGGGAGACATGAATGCCAGTGTGGGAGACATGAATGCCAGTGTGGGAGACACTACTGTGGGAGATGCAGCAGAAAAACATACAGCAACATAAAACATTGCAGTAACATAAAAGAACAGCATATCAACATACATGAACGGTACAGTAACACTCAAAAAATAATACAGTAACACGCAAAAATAGCACATTAACTTATATAATAGTATAAAAACAGTATTGAAAAGCACAATAACACAGGAGGAAGCAGAGGAACAATAACAGTACAGTGATACATAAGAACCTAAGAAAAGTACGGAACATACATGTGGAATATAACAGCTTGATTCTGGCAGTCGCTGCTTCCCATAATCTAACAGACGCTTTATGTGGACCACACAGTTTTCTGACAAACAGATCACAGTGTCATCTCAGATCTGGTCCATAAGAATTGATATACTTCTACAAAAAATTTATAACAACCTATCGAAGATAAGGTCGGAACACAAAGAAGATAGTGAAAAATAGATGGAGAGAAGATAGGAACAGCGACACCATGAGATCAACCGTCAGAGTCCTGATGCTTCCCAGGTCGAGGCCACACTCTTTTATAGTTTTTTCTTAGTTTTTTAGAAATGATTTTTTTTTCAGAAGTATTTTAGGCTGTCTGGATGTTTTTCTTTTCCTTTAACTTTTTATTTTACTTCGTTCATAACTCGAAAATGCTTCTTGCAATCGCCTTCAAATTTTCAACATTTGTTAGCGAAAATGGGGACCAAATGCTTTGAACAGTGGTCATACACACTTATTTTATGACCAGTTTTTGAACCTTCCCAGACCTCAATGTTTGACCAGTGTCGCTGAACCTTCCCAGGATCCAATGTTTTATGACCAGTGCTGCTAAACCTTCCCAGCATCCTCATGTTTATGACCAGTGTCGCTGAACCTTCCCAGGATCCTCAATGTTTTATGACCAGTGTCCTGCCTTCCCAGGATCCTCAATGTTTATGACCAGTGTTGCTGAACCTTTCCCAGGATCCTCAATGTTTTATGACCAGTGTCGCTGAACCTTTCCCAGGGTCCTCAATGTTTATGACCAGTGTCGTTGAACCTTCCCAGCATCCTCAATGCCCGAGTTTCAAACTTTAGAAAAAAATGCCCAAAAAATCAACAATGGCGGAAAGTGAACTTCAGTGTGATTTTTTTTAATCTCCTTAACCCTTTCAGGGTCCGTGCCATAGTTCTCCGGCTTTGAGTTCTGGGTCCAAACTGTAGTTCTACGTCATGAGCTCAGCTCACTCAGATAAGCTTTGAGCGGTAAATTTGGGCCTAGATATGAGAGAATACATCTATGTGGTAAGTGTGCACCACATAAAACAAATCCTGCAGCACACAGTGCATAATGAGAGAAAAAAACTGAAACCCGTAAATTTCGATTAAAACAGCGACTTTGCAGTGTTGTTTAGTATATTTTTTATAGTTGTATTTGCGATTTCTTGGTCTCATTTGATAGAATGGAAGATATATTACAGATATAGAGATGATTTTAGTACTGGACATGGCTTGAAACTGACCTCAAAGTAGCGGAAATGTTCAATTTTTGCCGATAATCAAGAGTAAACAAATGACCTCACACGTCTAATACGCGCCAACTGGTAGGTCTAATATACGTTCACAAATGTGGTGATATTATTTGTATAATTATTACAATATTGCATAACATTAAATCTTCCATTTTTTGGTTTGCATAAAAATTCATTATGTGAATAAAAAATCAAAATGGAATTCATTTGTAAAGACTGAAAAAGTAACTAATGAATAGAGGAAATGTTAGTTTAGCGCCAGGAATGTCTGCATTGTTTATTTTGCACCCTATTTTGAAATTGGAATATTTTGAACTTTGTGTTAAATTGGCTAAATTACCAATTTCCAATCACTTTATTTTGTAGTTGAAACAGTTGACTAGGCGATTTCTTGTGCTCAATCGATAGAATAGAAGAGAAGTAATACTAGTGAAATAGCTAAGAATTTGGTCGACTGGAATAATGTAATTGGCCTAAAATGGGAGTCAAAGTCGGCAAAATCGCCGATGCGTAAATATCGCTGACACATCAAAATTCGCGAGAGCATAATTTCGTCAATTTTCAATCAAATTTCGTACTTTTTGTTTTATTACCTTCAGAAAAAGATTCTCTACCATTTCATAAGAAAAAATAAGAATTTTAATTTTTTGGAAAATTCTTGGACACTGGCGCACCCCTTCCAAAAATGGCCTTGGACCCTGAAAGGCTTAAACAACGTTAAATGTTTTCCAGTTTATTTCTACTGAGCGACTTCAATATTAAAAGGCTGATGCATCTTAGGTGGAATGACTCCGTATGGCTGCTATTGGCTGACATTACTCACACATTACAAATTTTATTGAACAAATAAGGTTAATCATTTTTCACATAGTAATTAAAGAATGCTGCTTCTACCTGCCTTCAAGATATCATTGACGATGGATTCTATAAAAAGGATGATAACCATTAGTTTAGTCTGAGTTGCCATGAATTTGAAATTTTACTGAAATAGTTAAAAAAATTGGAATCGTTGGAATAAGATCAATTACTAAATATTTGTGTGTGTGTGTGTGTACTCACCTAGTTGTGGTTGCAGGGGTCGAGTCATAGCTCCTGGCCCCGCCTCTTCACTGGCCGCTACTGGGTCACGCTCCCTGCTCCATGAGCTTTATCATACCTCTCCTTAAAGCTATGTATGGAACCTGCCTCCACTACATCGCTTCCCAAGCTATTCCACTTCCCGACCACTCTATGACTGAAGAAATACTTCCTAACATCCCTGTGATTCATTTGAGTCTTCAACTTCCAACTGTGTCCCCTTGTTGCTGTGTCCCATCTCTGGAACATTCTGTCTCTGTCCACCTTGTCAATTCCTCTCAGTATCTTATATGTCGTTATCATGTGTCCCCTATGTCTCCTGTCCTCCAGTGTCGTCAGGTCGATTTCCCTTAACCTCTCCTCGTAGGACGTGTTAGTTACCATTTTGTCCTAGGCACATGTCAATTAGACACTAGGCCTGTTGTATATATGTGTGTGTGTATGTGCATGTAAGGAAACACTTCGAAAAATGTTTCTGCCCCCACCGGGAATTGAACCCGGCCCCTCCGTGCGTGAAGGAAGAGCTTTACCCACTAGGCCACCGGGGGCGTGTGTGTGTGTGTGTGTGTGTGTGTGTGTGTGTGTGTGTGTGTGTGTGTGTGTGTGTGTGTGTGTGTGAGTGTGTGAGTGTGTGTGTGTGTACTCACCTAGTTGTGGTTGCAGGGGTCGATTCACAGCTCCTGGCCCCGTCTCTTCACTGGCCTCTACCGGGTCACTCTCCCTGCTCCATGAGCTTTATCATACCTCTTCTTAAAGCTATGTATGGAACCTGCCTCCACTACATCGCTTCCCAAACTATTCCACTTCCCGACCACTCTGTGACTGAAGAAATACTTCCTAACATCTCTGTGATTCATCTGAGTCTTCAATTTCCAACTGTGTCCCCTTGTTGCTGTGTCCCATCTCTGGAACATTCTGTCTTTGTCCACCTTGTCAATTCCTCTCAGTGTGTGTGTATGTGTGTGTGTGTGTGTGTGTGTATGTGTGTGTGTATGTGTGTGTATGTGTGTGTGTGTGTGTGTTAGTTAGTTACCATTTTGTCCAAGGCACATGTCAATTAGACACTAGGCCTGTTGTATGTATGTGTGTGTGTGTGTGTGTGTGTGTGTGTGTGTGTGTGTGTGTGTGTGTGTGTGTGTAAGGAAACACTTCGAAATGTTTCTGCCCCACCGGGAAATGAACCCGGCCCCTCCGTGCGTGAAGCGAGAGCTTTACCCACTAGGCCACCGGGGGCTAAATGAATGAATGAATGTGTGTGTGTGTGTGTGTGTGTGTGTATGTGTGTGTGTGTGTGTGTGTGTGTGTGTGTGTGTGTGTGTGTGTGTGTGTGTGTGTGTGTGTGTGTGATTAATGTTGTCTCACTAGTTTCCTTCACTAGTTTACCACTCACTCATCAATCCTATCTCCACCTTATCAATGTTGTTTTTACTCTGATTCAGGTAATAGCTAGCAGGAGTGAGTGACCCCTAGCTTCCAGTGTTAGAGACCAGTAATTCTGACACAACATGCAACCAAAACTAGATGAGTGACTTGCGGCTGGCAGTTGAGTGGTGGACAACTTGCTGTTTCTGCCTCCTTCTTGTCGTACTTCACTAACCTCTAAGACTTTCTTCGAAATCCTTCACCCATGATAAAGTATATCCATTTATACTCATATACCACACGTTCCTCAAGTGTTTTCACTTTTTCACTTTTGTAAATTACTCTTCACTTTTGGTACATTACACTTATTTATAATGACATACAACCTGCTATGACGTCACCACTTCCTGGAGGAGGCCTACTGACTGCTACCTTCCCTGTCTTTCTGTCTGCCTGTGTGTGTGTCTTTCTGTCTGCCTGTGTGTGTGTCTTTCTGTCTGCCTGTGTGTGTCTTTCTGTCTGCCTGTGTGTGTGTCTGTCTTTCTGTCTGCCTGTGTGTGTCGTGTGTGTTTGTGTGTGTGTGTTACCATTTTGTCCTAGGCACATGTCGATTAGACACTAGGCCTGTTGTATGTATGTGTGTAACGAAACACTTCGAAATGTTTCGGGCCCGCCGGGAATTGAACCCGGGCCCTCCGTGCGCGAAGCAAGAGCGCTAGCCACCATGCGTGTGTGTGTGTGTGTGTGTGTGTGTGTGTGTGTGTGTGTGTGTGTGTGTGTGTGTGTGTGTGTGTGTGTGTGTGTGTGTGTGTGTGTGTGTGTGTGTGCACTCACCTAGTTGTACTCACCTACTTGTGGTTGCAGGGGTCGATTCATAGCTCCTGGCCCCGCCTCTTCACTGTGTGTGTGTATCATTGTGTTCATAGTTATATAGCGCCTGGGGAATGGTAGACTATCATGTTGGATCCCAGGAAGGGCAGGCTGCACCACATTCCTTGGAACAAGAGCCCATCATCACCGTCTCTATGAAAGTGAGTGTTTTGTCAGCATCTGGCAGAAGCCGAGTTCTTTACCAAAATAAATTTATTATCGCTTTATTTATATCTCACAATTAACTTACACGTTCAAAACTTGTCCTCAAATTATGGAAATATTACGATTATATTTATGTAGATAATACGAAATGCATCATAAATCATAATAAATACAAAAGACATGTAATATTAATCAAGTTATAATGATCTTCACAGTTATTCCTCGTCATTATATTACACTTCTTACCAACTTTTATTAATAATTTGTAATTTTATTAATAATTTGTAATTTTATTAATAATTTGTAATTTTATTAATAATTTGTTATTTTATTAATAATTTGTAATTTTATTAATAATTTGTAACTTTATTAATAATTTGTAATTTTATTAATAATTTGTAATTTTATTAATAATTTGTAATTTTATTATTAATTTGTAATTTTATTAATAATTTGTAGTGGTGATATTGATATAATTATTAACGGCACTTTGAATTCTTATCATAATTATTGATAGTACTTTGTAGTTTTATCATAATTATATGAGTAAACTTCCTCCTGGAGTTGCTGTCACTCCTCACATACTCTGTTTTCTACTCCGCTTCCTCACCAACAATGTTTTCTACTCCGCTTCCTCACCAACAATGTTTTCTACTCCGCTTCCTCACCAACAATGTTTTCTACTCCGCTTCCTCACCAACAATAGACTGACGTCTCAGAATGATTACAGTTTGTTGTATGATAGATCATTATAACATTACACTAAGTTTTGCCACTTGGTAAGGTGGTAGACCACAGCCTACTTAGACCTTAATGGGTTTAAATGTTAAACATTGAGATTACATTAAACACAACATAGTGGATAACACCGTTCATGGTGTTAAATTTAGTAACATATATTCACCTGAAGAAGACTCACCTGTGGATAAATTCTGGGGTCTTTGTTACAGCTTCACAGACCAGACCACAGACCTCAACATTTATGGTGTTACACTAACGTTCACACATAACGTCCTCGTCAGGTGGCATTAAAGAACGCCACATATTTTTATTATCTAGTGATTTTTGTTATATAGTGAACTTAAGTTTTCTATAAAACATTTATCAAGCAACAAATGGAGTAAGATATGGAAGCACCAAAAAATCCATTTGTCCATAGATGCTAGAGTGTGTGTGTATGTGTGTGTGTATGTGTGTGTATGTGTGTGTGTGTGTATACAGTTCATGTGAGGAGGTACATAAATATATGTGAGTGTACATGTATGTTCATTTGTGGACATTTGAGTGTCTTGCATTAAAAAAAAGTACGAATAACAACAAAACAGGAAGGTCATAACTTTTTTGTTCCAGATTTCTTTGTGGGAAGAAACAGATTAACATACTGACAGAGATATACACACAATAAAACGTCCACAAACAGTTATACAGCTATGTAAATAAAAACAAAAGAAATTATCATAAAAACATTATGAAATATAAATAGAAGTCCCAGATTTTTACATAGTAACCTCACCTTGGTGGCCGAGTTGGGTGGCAGCTTAGTCTCGTCTAGCTGGTCTACTGTTCGGCTGTCTGGTGGGTGGAATTACTGGACGCAGTTTTCTGCGTGTCCCTCCAGTAATTCCACCCACCTGGACAGTCTCGGCAGTAGACCAGCTAGACAGACATCCCACCAGCAGGTCCCTGGGAGGGGCCAACACATACACAACACACACACACCTGCCCAAACCAACACACCCAATCACCCGCCCAAAACAACACACCCGCTCACCCAACAACCCAACCCCCACGCACCCAACCACCCGCCCACCTAGGAAAGTGAGGAAGGGAGTTCATCTGAGGGGACACAGGTGGACTTCTGGAGACACGGAACTAGGGGAAGCAAACACACGAGCGCGCTCACACACACACACACACACACACGCGACTGTGACATCACCTAACTATGACATCACCTAATTATGACATCACCTAACTATGACGACACCTCACTTTGACGACACCTCACTATGACATCTCACAATGACCACACCAGGGGAAGTGAGGAAGGAAGTTCATCTGAGGGGACACAGATGGACTCTTGTAATCACGGAACTAGGGGAAGCACCAAAACACACACACACTCCCACCTGACTATGACCACTCCTAACTATGACCTCACCCAACTGTGACCTAACCCAACTGTGACCTCACCCAACTATGACCTCACCCTACTATGACCACACACAACTATGACCACACCTAACTATGACCACACCTAAGTATGACGACACCTAACTATGACATCACCTAACTAAGCCCACACCTCACTATGACTACACCTGGGGAAGTGAGGAAGGGAGTTCATCTGAGGGGACACAGATGGACTTCTGGAAACACGGAACTAGTGAAAGCACCAAAAAACACACTCCCACCTATGACCACATCTGACTATGACCACATCTGTCTATGACCACTTCTAAACTATGACCACTTCTAAACTATGACCACACCTGACCAAGACAAAGACCACCAGAAGTAATACAATGCAGAACATGGGAAGTGACTCAGATGAGGGGAAGCACCAAAAATAGAAGTGGGGAGTGTGGAAGGGTTGACATTCGGGGGCCCACGGATGGAGACCTGGAAACATGACCCAAAAGGGGACACAGGTGGACTCATGGACACATGGACCTGCGAGAAGCCCCAAGATGGTAGAGAGTTAGGAGGGGACCCGTAAGACATTTGAAAGACTTGTAAACTTGAGACTCAGAACTCACCTTGAGACAAATAACTTACTCAATGAAAGACAATTTGGTTTTCGACAACATAGATCCACACAGGACGTCATAAATATTATCCTGAACTATATTCGCATAAATAAGGCTCAAAATTGCACTACCGCCCTCGTGACCAAAGATGTTGAAAAAGCCTTTGACACTGTATGGCACGATGGTCTAAAATATAAACTTTGTACTTCCTTTGATTTCCCTAGAAATATGATTAAATTATTGTGCAACTTCCTAGACGGTAGAACCATGCGAATAGGGTTCATGAAACATTACTCTGACTACTTCACACTTCATGCAGGAGTCCCACAAGGCTCTGTACTATCCCCTACACTCTTACCTGAACCACTTTACCCCAACACACTCACAATTTCTTACGCAGACGACATAACACAACTCACTGCACACGAAACCTCCAGATTCCTCACTCACAGAACACAACGGGAGGTCGATAGGATCACTGCATGGGAACTCCAATGGAGAATTAAAACAAATCCCCTAAAATCCAAGATCACCTTTTTCTTTAAAAGACGTGGAGTTCTCACTCCTGTCGACCTCAAAACCAGCACTTCTCGCACCCGTATACCACAATCCCGCTCTGTGATCGTCCTAGGTTGACTATCAAGCCTCACATTACTTCTAAAACTGCGAGGAGCTCACTCTGCATCTAAACTTTACCTCTATAAAGCCCTCATTAGGCCCCTCATCTCTTACTCTCCTCTTGCTCTGTCACTGTCACTGTCACTGTCACTGTCACTAGCTGCCAAGACTAATACCATAAAACTTCAACGTATCCAAAACCGAGCATTACGTTGGGTGTCGGGAGTGAAATGGGACGATTATGCAACCAGCGAATCTCTCCATCTCAGGACTAACACACCAGCTTTAAACGAATTTTGGAAGACACTTTCTGATAGACAAATTGACAGACTCGAGACTTACCATGACCACTGGACTGACTATTTGGACACCACAATTAAACGACCATATACTGATGTTAATCTCTTCCAAGCTTTGTACGAACCTGCCCCTTTTCCCCGATTATCTCTAACTACCATCCCGTGAGAGTCGTCCCAGTGCAGTTTTACGATAAGAAGCAACTTGTAGATGTCCTTTGGCGCCGCCGAAACCCTGCCCTTGCCCGATCAGCACGACCAGTCTTGCAGCAGATAGGCACCGTCACTGAAACTGATATAAGCTTCACAAGGCCTAGTGGTTGGGTTTAGCCCCGACTCTATTTCTTACTCAAAAATTACTTCCTCTCACCCACTTATTCTTCTCCTATCCCCACTTCCCCCTCGCCCCATGTGGGTACTTACCTCAGAGTCCTCGTTTCGTTTCGTTTCGGCAGTGTCTGGTAACTCAGGAATAACAAATTTTTGAAGCCACAAATCAGTGATGCCTATCACAGTAATCTGGAAGGTGAGCCGAGTCTCGACCCCTGCAAATACAATTCGGTTCATTGAGCAAGATGAGGGATTATTAAGTAGTTAACAGGGTGTGATGACTGCTGATTTAGGTAAATTATAGCAGGTAAGATGAGATGAGTAAACGTAACTTTTAGGTGTCTCCTGATGAGATGAGATTTTTTGAGATATCGAGATTACCTGGAGTTTACCTGGAGAAGGTTTCGGGGGTCAACGCCCCTGCGGCTCGGTCTGAGACCAGGGTTCGTGGGGATCAGGGCTCTTACTGCTGGCCGCACGCAAACTGACGTACGAACCACAGCCTGGCTGTCAGGTACTGATTTTAGGTACCTGTCCAGTGTCTTACTGAAGACAGCTAGAGGAGGCAGTTGAACAGTCTTGGGCCCCGGACTCTTAGGTTGTCTCTCAGTGTACTCGTGGCCCCTGCTTTTCATTGGGGAAATGTTGCATCTCCTGCCGAGTCTTTTGGTTTCATAGGGAGCGAATTTCGTGTGCAAGTTTGGTACTAATCCCTCTAGGATTTTCCAAGTGTATATTATCATGTATCTCTCACGCTTGCGTTCAAGGGAATTCCTTGTACACTCTCCAGGTCAGCAATTTCGCCTGCCTTGAAGGGGACAGTTAGTGTACAGCAGTATTCCAGCCTTGAGAGAACAAGCAATATGAAGAGAATCATGGGCTTGGCGTCCCTAGTTTTGAAGGTTCTCATTATCCATCATATCATTTTCCTACTACTTTTTCGCTCTATTGTATGGTTAGAATTTATCGAATACCCTGATACAGTTTTAATTTCCTCGAGTTTTCTATATCCGAGTAGTTGAAATTTCTCTTCATTGAACTTCAAATTGTTTTGAATGGCCCATTTGAAGATTTGGTTGATGTCCGCTTGCAGTCTTGCAGTGTCTTCGATGGAGGTCACTGTCATGGCATTCCGGGTGTCATCCGCAAAGGAAGACATCTCTATGTCAGATATGTGGATGAGGAATAGAATGGGAGCGAGTACTGTGCCTTGTGGAACAGAGCTTTTCACCGTAGCTGCTTCAGACTTTACTCTGTTTACTCTTTGTGTTCTGTTTGTCAGTAAGTTATAGATCCATCTGCCAACCTTTTTCTGCTATTCCTTTATCACGCATTTTGTGCGCTATTAAATATTCTTGATATTTACTGTAACCAAAGTGACTCCAGCCCTTTAGGAATGTAACCTTGAAAACTTCTCCAGCCATTATAACTTTCAGTGCTGAAAGAAAACTTTTGAAACTGCCGTAGCTGCTGAAGAATTTTACAGTAATTATTTCTAAATATTTTTTTTAGCATCTTTACGTTTATGATACAGTTTAAAATAATTTTTTTTAAGTATGAATGATACAATTGTGATTGAAGAAGAGACTGAGAACTTACATTAAAAAAATATAATTTAACGTAAGACATGACTCAGAAATGTGGCGGACTTGCCAGACTTCAGGATCGGCTCCAGGTTGACTTAATAAGGTGTTGGCTCAACTCTTTATATAAATTAGAATAACTGCAATCCAGACAGATTACATTTCCAGCTTTTATCTCCTAATGCCACTGGACGAGTATAATAGCCAAGCTTAAATATTTTAGTAGTTTTAATTCTCAGAATTATTGTTTTTAGTAAAGTTAGGTAAAATTCGTCAGGAAACAGGACAAGTGTTTCCTGACGCTGACGATGACCCGCCACTGGAGCTTCTGGTCATCTGTTCTTTTATGTTCTTAAATAACTTGGTAGTTCTTGAGGAAGAATGATGTGTATTAGTGATTTAACCACCAAAACCATAGTTAGCGCGTCCTTGGAGTTACAGAGTATACACGACGTCCATGGCAGTGACATACATAGTGCGTCCTTAGAGTTACAGAGTATACACGACGTCCATGGCAGTGACATAGATAGCGCCTCCTTAGAGTTACAGAGTATACACGACGTCCATGGCAGTGACATACATAGTGCGTCCTTAGAGTTACAGAGTATACACGACGTCCATGGCAGTGACATAGATAGCGCCTCCTTAGAGTTACAGAGTATACACGACGTCCATGGCAGTGACATACATAGTGCGTTCTTAGAGTTACAGAGTATACACGACGTCCATGGCAGTGACATACATAGTGCGTCCATAGAGTGACAGTTTTTCTCTTTGTATGTTCAGTGTAGGTAACTGCATCTCTGATGACGTTCTCTACGAAAACTTTAAAAACCCTTGAGTCTCTTCGTAGATGAGGCCGGAAATACGCTTGACGCCTCCACGGCGAGCCCACCCCTTGATGCCCTAGATCAGGGGTGGGCCACCTTTCTAAGCGTGTGTGCCCAATTCGACAAAAAAATTAAATACAAAAATCTTCTCACATGCCAACTAAAATTTATGCTTCTTTAATATAGTACTGACCATCACTAAGTGGCTTTCCAAGTTGAGCAACAACTTTGAAGACCTCAAAGCCAGCAGCTACAAAGGGTCACTAGGCCTACCAGAAATAAGTTTCCTCAAAGTATCAGACTGTTTTTTTGTCTTGCTTAGTTTTCTTGCTTAAGTTTTTATGAACAGTTTCAAAATGCCTTAAGTATTGTGACAAAATTTTCAAATACGTAATAAAATATCCCACCGTATGGGTAAAATGAGAGAATATTGTAAGAATGATTTTGTAAACCATGATATTGAAGGAATGGAAAATATTGTGACGGAATTTTTACTTAAATGTCTCTCTTCCCTGTTGATAGAGTGGGTAATTTTTAACAGCCTTTGAATGTATTTCCAGCTGCGATATACATCCAAACAATTTAAAAACGCTGTTTTTAGCATCAGCAAAAGTGTAAACAATAATTTGATTTATTAGATCAATTAGGTTTTTCATGTTTTTCCAATAAATTACAATTCTCAATGACATAATCGTTGTACTAGACTAAAACACAACAAAATTATATAAAATTAAATACATTTTTTAATTAATTTTTAATCCCTTAAGAATAATACATAAAAATCACAGAGAAAATACAGTATAATTATTTTTCCTACAAAACTACATACTATATTAAACAAAAGTGAATATTTACCATTTAAACAGAAAACATAATGAGACTTGTGGTGGTGCATCACTGATGACTTGTGGTGGTGCATCACTGATGACTTGTGGTGGTGCATCACTGATGACTTGTGGTGGTGCATCACTGATGACTTGGAACACTGCAAAAGGTTTACACAGATACTTGTCCAATCTCTTTTTAAAGCTTCCTAAGGTTTAAGACTCCATCACACTACTCTGAAGATTGTCACATGCAGCATTCTCCACCTGAATAAATCCTATAAATACTCATGTATACATAATGGATACATCTAGGTAGATCTGTTTGTGACTCGATAAAGCCCACTGCGTGGGCGAAACGTTGTCAATAAAGGATCACATTATACTGCTTATGTGTTTATTTTTCCATGATGACCAGTGTTGTGGTTAATAGTACGAACTGTACGATGACCAGTGTTGTGGTTAGTAGTATGAACTGTATGATGACCAGTGTTGTGGTTAGTAGTACGAACTGTACGATGACCAGTGTTGTGGTTAGTAGTATGAACTGTAGATGAACAGTGTTGTGGTTAGTAGTATGAACTGTACGATGAACAGTGTTGTGGTTAGTAGTATGAACTGTATGATGAACAGTGTTGTGGTTAGTAGTATGAACTGTATGATGAACAGTGTTGTGGTTAGTAGTATGAACTGTACGATGAACAGTGTTGTAGTTAGTAGTATGAACTGTATGATGACCAGTGTTGTGGTTAGTAGTATGAACTGTATGATGACCAGTGTTGTGGTTAGTAGTACGAACTGTACGATGACCAGTGTTGTGGTTAGTAGTATGAACTGTATGATGACCAGTGTTGTGGTTAGTAGTATGAACTGTACGATGACCAGTGTTGTGGTTAGTAATACGAACTGTATGATGACCAGTGTTGTGGTTAGTAGTATGAACTGTACGATGACCGGTGTTGTTGTTAGTAGTACAAACTGTACGATGACCGGTGTTGTGGTTACTAGTACGAACTGTATGATGACCAGTGTTGTTGTTAGTAGTACGAACTGTACGATGACCAGTGTTGTTGTTAGTAGTATGAACTGTACGATGACCAGTGTTGTGGTTAGTAGTATGAACTGTATGATGAACAGTGTTGTTGTTAGTAGTACGAACTGTATGATGACCAGTGTTGTTGTTAGTAGTATGAACTGTATGATGACCAGTGTTGTGGTTAGTAATACGAACTGTATGATGACCAGTGTTGTGGTTAGTAGTATGAACTGTACGATGACCAGTGTTGTTGTTAGTAGTACAAACTGTACGATGACCAGTGTTGTGGTTAGTAGTACGAACTGTATGATGACCAGTGTTGTGGTTAGTAGTACGAACTGTATGATGACCAGTGTTGTGGTTAGTAGTACGAACTGTATGATGACCAGTGTTGTTGTTAGTAGTATGAACTGTATGATGACCAGTGTTGTGGTTAGTAGTATGAACTGTACGATGACCAGTGTTGTTGTTAGTAGTACAAACTGTATGATGACCAGTGTTGTTGTTAGTAGTATGAACTGTACGATGACCAGTGTTGTTGTTAGTAGTATGAACTGTATGATGACCAGTGTTGTTGTTAGTAGTACGAACTGTACGATGACCAGTGTTGTTGTTAGTAGTACGAACTGTATGATGACCAGTGTTGTGGTTAGTAGTACGAACTGTATGATGACCAGTGTTGTGGTTAGTAGTACGAACTGTATGATGACCAGTGTTGTGGTTAGTAATACGAAGTGTATGATGACCAGTGTTGTTGTTAGTAGTATGAACTGTACGATGACCAGTGTTGTGGTTAGTAGTATGAACTGTACGATGACCAGTGTTGTTGTTAGTAGTACAAACTGTACGATGACCAGTGTTGTGGTTAGTAGTACGAACTGTATGATGACCAGTGTTGTGGTTAGTAATACGAAGTGTATGATGACCGGTGTTGTGGTTAGTAGTACGAACTGTACGATGACCAGTGTTGTGGTTAGTAGTACGAACTGTACGATGACCAGTGTTGTGGTTAGTAATACGAAGTTTATGATGACCAGTGTTGTGGTTAGTAGTACGAACTGTATGATGACCAGTGTTGTGGTAATAGTACAGAACTTGTGACGATGACCAGTGTTGAGTTAGTAATAACGAAGCTGTATGATGACCATGCTTGTAGTTAGTAATAGAAGCTTATGATCGTGTTGTGGTTAGTAATACGAAGTGTATGATGACCAGTGTTGTGGTTAGTAATACGAAGTGTATGATGACCAGTGTTGTGGTTAGTAATACGAAGTGTATGATGACCAGTGTTGTGGTTAGTAATACGAAGTGTATGATGACCGGTGTTGTGGTTAGTAATACGAAGTGTATGATGACCGGTGTTGTGGTTAGTAATACGAAGTGTATGATGACCGGTGTTGTGGTTAGTAATACGAAGTGTATGATGAACGGTTAAACTGAAATCAGACCATGTAAAGTATTTTTGATAGATTATCACTTGTGTTGAGATCTGAGGTAACTGGTGTTAACCATTGTGAACTGTTTATGGAAAAATAAACACATAAGCACTTATAAGTTAAATAACGTAGAACTTAGCCATACAGATTGCGAGAAGGACTTGGGGGTGATGGTAAGCAGCAACCTTAAACCAAGACAGCAATGCCTAAGCGTACGTAATAAGGCAAATAGATTACTGGGATTTATATCAAGAAGTGTTAGCAACAGAAGTCAAGAGGTTATATTACAGCTTTATACATCATTAGTAAGGCCTCACCTAGATTACGCAGCTCAGTTCTGGTCTCCATATTACAGAATGGACATAAATTCGTTAGAAAACATTCAGCGTAGAATGACTAAATTAATACATAGCATTAGAAATCTTCCTTACGAAGAAAGATTGAAGACCCTAAAATTACATTCACTTGTAAGACGTAGAATGAGGGGAGACATGATCGAGGTATACAAGTGGAAAATTGGTATTAACAAAGGGGATATAAATAAGGTCTTGAGGATATCTCTCCAAGAGAGAACCCGTAATAATGGATTCAAGTTAGATAAGTTTAGATTTAGAAAGGATATAGGAAAGTATTGGTTTGGAAATAGGGTAGTTGATGAGTGGAACAGTCTGCCTAGTAGGGTTATTGAAGCTAGGACCTTGGGTATAAATGGTATAAAATACCGACACAATGGAAAAATAAACACATAAGCAGTATAATGTGATCCTTTAATGACAACGTTTCGCCCACGCAGTGGGCTTTATCGAGTCACAGACAGATCTACCTGGAAAATGAGCAACATGGAGAATATATAGGTACAGTCAGGTGGAGAATGCTGGGTCAGGTGGAGAAAGCTGCATGTGAGTCTTAAAAGTAGTGTGATAGTTAAAAACATAGTGTGACTTAAAGGACCTGCAGTGTACCATTCTTGAGTTCTAGGTGGGATAGCGTTGAAGAAGTTTCTTGGCAATAGGTTCAGCTATGTTGTAGAAGCCGTTGTTCTGGTTGAAGTTGTTGGATATACAGATGAGTGATGATTCTAGATTCTTCGGTATGCGTGTTGTCTTCTCTGGCGATGAGTCTTGCGTTTCTGTAGTTGATTAAATGGTTGTGTAATTTCGGTGTTGAACACAGGCATTTCTTGAGTCGTCAGATCTGCCTGCGTACTGGTGTTCTGAAATGCGTGTTTGTAGGTCTCTGGATGTTTCGCCAACGTATAATTTGCTGCAGCCATTACAAGGGATTGTGATACCCCTGCCGTGGATTGAAGCTTTCCTGTCTGTTACTGGTAATTCTTAATGGTGGTGGATGTGGAGGTGGATACTCGGAATGAGGTCTTAGAAAAATGTTGGAAACTTGTTTGGAAATGGAGTTGGTGGGAAGGACTATGTATCTCTTCTCAGCAGTGTCTTCTCTGGGTGTGTTGAAGATGTTTAATGCCCGTCGTCTGCAGTCTCTAATGAAGTGACGAGGATAGTGAAGTTTGGAAAAACTTGTTCAATGAGGAGCATTCTTCTTCAAGGAACTCACTGCTGCAGATTCTGAGTGCGCGCAGGAAAAGCCTATAATTACACCACGTTTAATTTTGGTGTCGTGGTGAGAGTAGAAGTGGAGAAGATCGTGTTGATTGGTAGGTTTTCGATAGACTTTAAAACGAAGTTCATGGTCAGCTTTGCAGAGAAGAACATCAAGGAAAGGAAGAGTGTTGTCGACTTCTTTTTAGTGTAAACTGGATTGATGGCTCAACCTGGTTGAGTTCGTGTTGGAAGCTTGAACGTTGAAGCGTCTGGGAGTTATGATGAGAATGTCGTCAACATAACGAAGCCAGGTGACAGAAGAGGGAATAATAGTGGAAAATCGCTCGGCTTCCAAATGTTCCATATATGGTTCGCAAGGACGGCACTAAGTGGCGATCCCATGGGTAGTCCAAAGTTTGCTGAAAGAGTTGGTTTTCGAAAGAGAAACATGTAAAGCCCCACATAGTTCAACAAGGTCGATGAAATCGCTGGCTGGAAGAGGAAGATCAAGCGAGTCGTCAATTTTCCTGCAAGAGATCGATAGCTTGTGTAGTAGGTACTTTGGTGAATAGGGATGTTACATCAAGGCTGGAGAGTTTCTTGTTTCTGATGTTGATGTTGCAGATGCGATTGAGAAGGTCACCAGAGTGTTTGAGATGTGCTGGACTGATGGTGCCCAAAAGTTTGGAGAGGTGTTTAGCAGAATTCCTGAGATTTGGGGGAGCACTGCCTATTCCCGAGGATATGGGCCTCAATGGGATACCTGGTTTGTGAGTTTTGGCAGACCGTCATTCTGGCAGGTCTGGGGTTCTGGAATGGTGTGTAGAAGTTTCCTAGTTCTGATTCCTCAGAATGCGAGTCTTGTGAAGAAATGTTTTGGTGAGGTTGTCCACTTGATTAGTAGTGAGAGGAACAAAATGTTTAATCTACTTAATGACCCAGATACCTACAAACCTCTCACTACTAATCAAGTGGACAACCTCACCAAAACATTTCTTCACAAGACTCGCGCATTCTGAGGGAATCAGAACTAGGAAAGAAACTTCTACACACCATTCCCAGCAACCCCAGACCTGCCAGAATGTACGGTCTGCCAAAACTCACAAACCAGGTATCCCATTGAGGCCCATATCCTCGGGAATAGGCAGTGCTCCCACCAAATCTCAGGAATTCTCGCTAAACACCTCTCCAAACTTTTGGGCACCATCAGTCAGCACATCTCAAACACTCTGGTGACCTTCTCAATCGCATTCGCAACATCAACATCAGAAACAAGAAACTCTCCAGCCTTGATGTAACATCCCTATTCACCAAAGTACCTACTACACAAGCTATCGATCTCTTGCGCAGGAAAATTGACGACTCGCTTGATCTTCCTCTTCCATCCAGCGATTTCATCGACCTTGTTGAACTATGTGTGGCTTTACATGTTTCTCTTTCGAAAACCAACTCTTTCAGCAAACTTTTGGACTACCCATGGGATCGCCACTTAGTGCCGTCCTTGCGAACCTATATGGAACATTTGGAAGCCGAGCGATTTTCCACTATTATTCCCTCTTCTGTCACCTGGCTTCGTTATGTTGACGACATTCTCATCATAACTCCCAGACGCTTCAACGTTCAAGCTCTCCAACACGAACTCAACCAGGTTGAGCCATCAATCCAGTTTACACTAGAAGAAGAAGTCGACAACACTCTTCCTTTCCTTGATGTTCTTCTCTGCAAAGCTGACCATGAACTTCGTTTTAAAGTCTATCGAAAACCTACCAATCAACACGATCTTCTCCACTTCTACTCACCACGACACCAAAATTAAACGTGGTGTAATTATAGGCTTTTTCCTGCGCGCACTCAGAATCTGCAGCAGTGAGTTCCTTGAAGAAGAATGCTCCCTCATTGAACAAGTTTTTCCAAACTTCACTATCCTCGTCACTTCATTAGAGACTGCAGACGACGGGCATTAAACATCTTCAACACACCCAGAGAAGACACTGCTGAGAAGAGATACATAGTCCTTCCCACCAACTCCATTTCCAAACAAGTTTCCAACATTTTTCTAAGACCTCATTCCGAGTATCCACCTCCACATCCACCACCATTAAGGACATTACCAGTAACAGACAGGAAAAGCTTCAATCCACGGCAGGGGTATACACAATCCCTTGTAATGGCTGCAGCAAATTATACGTTGGCGAAACATCCAGAGACCTACAAACACGCATTTTAGAACACCAGTACGCAGGCAGATCTGACGACTCAAGAAATGCCTGTGTTCAACACCGAAATTTACACAACCATTTAATCAACTACAGAAACGCAAGACTCATCGCCAGAGAAGACAACACGCAATACCGAAGAATCCTAGAATCATCACTCATCTGTATATCCAACAACTTCAACCAGAACAACGGCTTCTACAACATAGCTGAACCTATTGCCAAGAAACTTCTTCAACGCTATCCCACCTAGAACTCAAGAATGGTACACTGCAGGTCCTTTAAGTCACACTATGTTTTTAACTATCACACTACTTTTAAGACTCACATGCAGCTTTCTCCACCTGACCCAGCATTCTCCACCTGACTGTACCCTATATATATCTCCATGTTGCTCATTTTCCAGGTAGATCTGTCTGTGACTCGATAAAGCCCACTGCGTGGGCGAAACGTTGTCATTAAAGGATCACATTATACTGCTTATGTGTTTATTTTTCCAGGACCTTGGGTAGTTTCAAATTTAGGTTGGATAAATTCATGAGTGAGAGGGGTTGGATTTGAGTGGGACTCGCACATGAGTGGGTAGAATTGTCAAAGCTTATTTCTTGGGTAGCATTGAAAATTGGGTTGAGCAAATATTCTGTTAGTGGGACGGATTGTGAAGGACCTGCCTAGTATGGGCCAACAGGCCTGCTGCAGTGTTCCTCCTTTCTTATGTTCTTATGTTCTTATAATGTGATCCTTTATTGACAACGTTTCGCCCACGCAGTGGGCTTTATCGAGTCACAGACAGATCTGTTTGTGACTGCTTATTTGTTTATTTTTCCATTGTGTCGGTATATTATACCATTTTTTTCCACTGAACTGTTTATATCACAAAACTCTGTGAATGGTCAAAATGCAGTGTGTTACATTATGAAGCTGTTGATTGTTCTACATGTATGTTCTGTATGTTACTGTACCTTTTCTGTCTTACTCCACTGTTTATGTGTGTTACTGTAATGTTTCATGTGTTACTATTCAGTTTTTGCATGTTGCTATACTGTTGTTGCATATTAATGAACTGCTCTTACATGTTGCTCTGCTTTTTATATATTTCTGCATATTTTTTTTGCGTCTTCCTATAACAGGTGATCGCGTCTCCCCAGTAGTTAGTTATTGTTTTCATGACCGAAAGTTTTTTTTGTGTCTATACACGAGCGTATTTATGGATCTGTGCTTTGCAATCACAAAATACGAGTAACAAAGAAATAATATTTATTACATTTTTTCATGGAGGTGCACAATTAAATTAAGAATCGAGCAGCCATTTACACACAATACAACGTTTAGACACACTTTTTCTGGTACATAAATACAAAAAATATATAATAATGAAGATATTTACTGTGACTTCGAATCGACGGACTATTTCCCAGCTTTTCTTGGAACGAATTCGTGATAAATGTCGCTATTTGTTTTTTGTTTTTTGAGATGAGACCAAAGATTCGCGTGCCGGAAGGAAGTCGTTGGCGTGCCAAGGGTTGCCCACCCCCCCTGCCCTGGATGTTGTCACCAAGCACCTTGTGATGACGTTTGGCGCCACCCTATCCGAGTCCTTTGCCTCCCTTGTCGCCACCAGTAATGCAGACTGAAGAGTCTTCGAGAGCTAAGCGAATTCAGTACGCAGTCGGCACGGCAGTCAGCACGGCAGTCGGCACGGCAGTCAGCACAGCAGTCAGCACGGCAGTCAGCACGGCAGTCAGCACGGCAGTCAGCACGACAGTCAGCACGACAGTCAGCACGGCAGTCAGCACGGCAGTCAGCACGGCAGTCAGCACGGCAGTCAGCACGGCAGTCAGCACGGCAGTCAGCACGGCAGTCAGCACGGCAGTCAGCACGGCAGTCAGCACGGCAGTCAGCACGACAGTCAGCACGACAGTCAGCACGACAGTCAGCACGACAGTCAGCACGGCAGTCAGCACGGCAGTCAGCACGGCAGTCAGCACGACAGTCAGCACGGCAGTCAGCACGGCAGTCAGCACGACAGTCAGCACGGCAGTCAGCACGGCAGTCAGCACGACAGTCAGCACGACAGTCAGCACGACAGTCAGCACGACAGTCAGCACGACAGTCAGCACGACAGTCAGCACGGCAGTCAGCACGGCAGTCAGCACGGCAGTCAGCACGGCAGTCAGCACGGCAGTCAGCGCAGTCAGCCGCAGTCAGCACGGCAGTCAGCACGGCAGTCAGCACGGCAGTCAGCACGCAGTCAACACGCGTCAGCACGGCAGTCAGCACGGCAGTCAGCACGACAGTCAGCACGGCAGTCAGCACGGCAGTCAGCACGAGCAGTCAGCACGGCAGTCAGCACGCGAGCAGTCAGTCAGCGGCAGTCAGCACGACAGTCAGCACGACAGTCAGCACACGGCAGTCAGCACGCAGTCAGCACGACAGTCAGCACGGCAGTCAGCACGGCAGTCAGCACGACAGTCAGCACGACAGTCAGCACGGCAGTCAGCACGGCAGTCAGCACGGCAGTCAGCACGGCTGTCAGCACGACAGTCAGCACGACAGTCAGCACGACAGTCAGCACGACAGTCAGCACGACAGTCAGCACGACAGTCAGCACGACAGTCAGCACGGCAGTCAGCACGGCAGTCAGCACGACAGTCAGCACGACAGTCAGCACGGCAGTCAGCCCGACAGTCAGCACGGCAGTCAACACGACAGTCAGCACAATAGTCAGCACGGCAGTCAGCACGGCAGTCAGCACGGCAGTCAGCACGGCAGTCAGCACGACAATCAGCACGGCAGTCAGCACGGCAGTCAGCACGGCAGTCAGCACGGTAGTCAGCACGGCAGTCAGCACGGCTATCAGCACGACAGTCAGCACGACAGTCAGCACGACAGTCAGCACGGCAGTCAGCACGACAGTTAGCACGGCAGTCAGCACGACAGTCAGCACGATAGTCAGCACGGCAGTCAGCACGACAGTCAGCACGACAGTCAGCACGACAGTCAGCACGACAGTCAGCACGACAGTCAGCACGGCAGTCAGCACGGCAGTCAGCACGGCAGTCAGCACGGCAGTCAGCACGACAGTCAGCACGACAGTCAGCACGGCAGTCAGCACGAAAGTCAGCACGACAGTCAGCACGGCAGTCGGCACGGCAGTCAGCACGACAGTCAGCACGACAGTCAGCACGACAGTCAGCACGGCAGTCAGCACGACAGTCAGCACGACAGTCAGCACGACAGTCAGCACGACAGTCGGCACGACAGTCAGCACGGCAGTCGGCACGACAGTCAGCACGGCAGTCAGCACGACAGTCAGCACGACAGTCAGCACGACAGTCAGCACGACAGTCAGCACGGCAGTCGGCACGACAGTCAGCACGGCAGTCAGCACGGCAGTCTGGTCAAGAATAAACCTTTGCAGACATGTCTGCCTCTCTGCTTACTGGTCCATCTCTTTAAAAGCTTTAAATTAGTTTCTTTTGTCTGTCCATTATTTGAATATTGTATAGATAAATAAGCGAAGATGTGAGTGAGAGAAAGGGATCCTGGTAGACACTGATGTGAAAGATAGTTTAGAGTTCCTGCAAACTTTTATCATAATAAACATTGCAGAACATAAAAGAACAGAATATAAATGTATAAGAAAGGTAGATTAACACACGCCTCGACACAGGAAGACGCAAAAAATGTGCAGTAACATATAAAATACCAGAACAACATGGAAGAACAGTTCATTAATATGCAACAATAGGATAGTTACATGCAAAAACTGTATAGTAACACATGAAACATTACAGTAACACACACAAACAGTTGAGTAAGACAGAAAAGATACAGTAACATACAGAACATACATGTAGAACAATCAACAGCTTCGCATAATGTAACACGTTGCATTATGACCATTCACAGAGTTTTGTGATATAAACAGATCACAATGGTTAATACCAGTGACCTCAGATCTCAAGACGTGTGATAATCTATCAAAGATAATGAGGGACGGGTCCAGTGATGGTAGTGAAAAATAATGGAGACAAAATTAGAATTGCAACACGTTTTATGCTTGTAGATAAATTATCACCTTCATGAGACATTTCCTCAGAATGTTCTCTTTATCTCTCAAGAACATCTTTTCCCTCAAGGTTCATAGCGTACTAAAATATATTGTGGCCTAATTCATTTTGCGATAAATGGTAATATCTCTACATCACAGTTGATCACAACATAGTGTCTGAGACATTAACAACATCACAGTTGATCACAACATAGTGTCAGAGACATTAACAACATCACAGTTGATCACAACATAGTGTCTGAGACATTAACAACATCACAGTTGATCACAACATAGTGTCTGAGACATTAACAACATCACAGTTGATCACAACATAGTGTCTGAGACATTAACAACATCACAGTTCATCACAACATAGTGTCAGAGACATTAACAACATCACAGTTGATCACAACATAGTGTCTGAGACATTAACAACATCACAGTTGATCACAACATAGTGTCAGAGACATTAACAACATCACAGTTGATCACAACATAGTGTCAGAGACATTAACAACATCACAGTTGATCACAACATAGTGTCAGAGACATTAACAACATCACAGTTGATCACAACATAGTGTCTGAGACATTAACAACATCACAGTTGATCACAACATAGTGTCTGAGACATTAACAACATCACAGTTGATCACAACATAGTGTCTTAGACATTAACAACATCACAGTTCATCACAACATAGTGTTAGAGACATTAACAACATCACAGTTGATCACAACATAGTGTCAGAGACATTAACAACATCACAGTTGATCACAACATAGTGTCAGAGACATTAACAACACAGTCGTACTGGCCAGGTTGTAGCAGCGACCTCCAAACTTCTTTTTGCCAGGTGATCGTCTCCCCAGTAGTTAGCTGTTGTTTTCATGACAGAGCGAGCGCATTCATGGATGTGTGTGTGTTTTGCAATCACAAAATACGAGTAACAAAAGAAATAATATTTATTACATTTTTCATGGAGGTTGACAATTAGATTAAGAATCGAGCAGTCATTTACACACAATACAACATGTAGACATACACTTTTTCTGGTACATAACTGAAAAAAAAATATATTAATGAAGCTACTGTGACTTAAGTAGGACTAATTTTTTCATTAAAAAAAGATATCTGGGTGTCTTGGTGTATTTTCATGTTTGTCTTGGTGGGTGTAATTTCAAGACACATAATTCTCTGTCTCCTCCTGTAATTCCCCCACCAGGAAAGTCTCGACCGTATTTAGAAAAAAATATAATTCCAATCCAGCAAGGTCGCCTGGGACCTCCGGAACATGGGGAAGACATCCAGTAGACAGACGGATGACTTACTGGACACAAGATCCTGGGAAGGACTGATGTAGGAAGCTAGAGGTGAGGATACTGAGAGAGACGAGGCAAGCCTTTGTGTAGTGAAGGAGACACACACACACTACGCATCCTACAGGAGGCAGGTAAATGTAAGATGGTATAAAGTGTCCCAGAGTTTAAAAAAAGTGTCAGTACAAGTGGTTTAGACTAAGTGATGTAACATAATTTGAATTTTTGACTACAAAATCCTGTAAAGTTATTATAGGAGAAACTGTTGAATAAAGAAATGGATGGAGAGATACATTTACCTAGACTATCAGAAAACCTTTGCTAGTGTTATCAGAGATACAAAGATCACTGGGTTATAAGCTGTAATACCAGAAATATAAACGTTACGCTTATACATAGTAACACCAGAGCTGCAAAGATCACAATATTATACCTGGTAAACTTAGAAAGGTAAATATTATCCTTTAATTTACAGTAATATTAAGGATACAACGATAACCCTGTTATGCATAACAACATGAGAGATATAAATGTTACTCTTATACATAATAACACCGGTGAAGGGAAGATCACAATGTTTGACACAATAACACCAGAAATTGATAGATAAGGAAGTTATACATAGAAAAACACAGAGATCACACTTTTACATGAATGAAAATACAGAAAAAGTCAAATAAGAACATAAAAATCTATGACATTTAAATAGACGAATTAAAAAACAATAAGTGGCTTCTCCATGGTGGTCTAGGTAGAGGAGTTCTTCTCTTCTGTCTGGACTATGTTTCTAGCCTGCCCGGGCGGGTGTATTTACTGGGCGCAGATTTCTGTGTGTCCTCCTCAGTAATTACATCTGCTTGTATATACTGATATTTCAACACTTGTGTTGTAATATCATATATGGGCAGTGCTTCATGGTGTTGCTGCATTTGAAGAGTTAAGTTCCTCTCTGAGGAAATGCTGTGTTTGGGGTTCACACCTCTCAACGTCCCCCTCAAATGTTGGAGTTTAAATCCAGTTTTTCCATTCATTATATGATAATATTTTGCTAAATGAGTGTAAGTGTAGAACACATTTTCAGACATTGTCAAGGAGCGCAACACTGACTGATAGAACCATTGTAACCTGAAAAGTTTCTTGTAAATTGCACATAATTGCCTTTTTTTTCATACTCATAACGAGAGAGCACATTATTACTGAGACCTGATGGTGCACTTAATTATTCAACATTCACTTTTCTTAATCAGAACACTTAATTAACTACAAGTCCATTATGATTGTTCTTCATAACTTTAAAATATTTCTCTCAGAGTTTATTAAAAGCTGTTATTTATACATATTTGTCTGCACTTACATGCGAACCAACATTCAGCTTCGTGAACCTAACAAGTAAAAGATTCCAAACAGATTTTGTGATTTAGTAAAAGGACACAGGTTGTTGGTCGTAGTAGTTGTGGTAGTAGTGGTAGTAGTGGTAGTAGTGGTAGTAGTAACTCTTGGTTACTATGTAACGGTGGAGTTATTTTTTTAGCGTAACTCGTCCTAATACTTTACTTCAGTGATTAAAGATGACTTAAGTCATTTTTGTCTTTAATCGTCATTTTAGACACTATTAAACAGAATAATGGCAGCTTCGTCATGTCTGAAATATTAGCACAAGTTCTTCTAAGAACATTTGACTCCACACATGAGACATGAGTTACCTCTGCTACTACTAGTACTACTTACTACTAGTACTACTACTAGTACTACTACTAGTACTACCACCACCACCGTCACCACCAATAGCATGGGCCAGTAGAGTTACTGCTTATGCTTTTTCACATTATTTTGTTACATATACTGTATATAGCCTCTGTGACCTTTTATTGTTTGCATAGATTTAACAAAGGAATAATACGTCTGGTTAGTTGCAGATGTGTCCTTTTACCTAACATGGTCTCGGTATTCTACCAACATTATTACAGAATTAATGATTTGTCCTCCATTCTGCGTTTATAAATTAAACAAAAAATCCCAACTGGATAAACTAGATTCAGAAACGATGCCATAAATGGTGCTGAGAAGCTGCTCTCCAAATTATAAATACGTATGTTGTTCATTCTCACTGCATAATCTTAGATGCCAACCTAAATAACGCCAATTTTATACTGCACATTTTCAACCTTTTAAAGTCTAATCTGGATTATGCAATGAACTTTCATTATAAATCAGTGTAAAATTAGAACAAATTGATTGGTGTAAAAAAGAGATCTTGGTCCGTGTCGCTACGCACTGCACCTTCAAATGTATGCCACAAATGTATGCCACAAATGTATGCCACAACAACAATGTATTAATGTTGGTAGAATTACCGACAATTTGTTAAGTAAAAAAACACAATTGCAATTAATGCGACATTTTATTGTGGCAACGTTTCGCCCTCCAGGAGCTTTGTCAAGTTTTGTTAAAGGTTTGACAAAGCTCCTGGAGAGCGAAACGTTGCCACAATAAAATGTCACATTAGTTGCACTTGTCTCCTTTTGCTTAGCACACATAATAGAGAGGAAGCATCACCTGTGAAGGTTACTCTCTGCTATTATGTCTTATCACCACCAGACGCTGAGTTGTTTATAAAGTCTGTCTGCTGCAACTAGTTTAGAAAATTTTGATCTCTAAAATTAGAATTAAAGTAAATTCAAAACATATATACGCTGTGAGACACACCTCTCGGGTGTATATTATTAATATTATTATTCTTATTCTTATTGTGTGTGTGTGTGTATGCTGGCGTGTGTGCGCGCCAGCTTGTCTGCTTATAAGTATGTCTTTTTTGTGAGTGTCTGTACAGGCCTGCAAAGGCACTTGTGATTGACACTAAACATGTTATGTAAGGTGTGTGCGTTTGTGTGTGTGTTTCTATCTGTATGAATGTTAGTTTTCCTGATTCCTGGTCTCCAGGTCCTGATTATTTCTTATACTGAACCTGCAGTCCGCTTAACCTCCCTCGCACTGAATATGTACTTATATTACATAACATTAAGCCTGATTAAGAAATCACTAATTAGTAGAGAATGCAGCCACAAGAAATCCTGACAAACAAAAATCCAATCTATGCAAATTCTATGCCTTGGGTATCTGCAGGCATGGTATATCTGGAAAAACAGCTGGGACATGCACTTTTCACCATCCCAAAAAATACCGCGCACACATGACAACAGGAGGGTGCAACTCTTCTTCTTGTGATTTATTTCATCCCTAAATATCACTGGTCAGTCCATGAAAGACAATGCTACAACATTGTCAGACACATCATCTAAAGAGACAAGAAAATACAGATCACCCAGACCATGGCAAACAAAGAAGGCAGCCAAAACCTCTCCAGAGAAGGAGTTTATTTTTTTTTTAGTGGCAGGGAAGAAACAAGACTGGCAAGAAATGACGGAAATCCTACACCAGATGAAAATACTACTGGAATAGTAAGTAAGTAAGTAAGTAAGTTTATTCAGGTATACACAAATACATTTACATACATTATCATACATAGCAGCATATGTGTAGAGAACCTAGGATAACCCAAAAAAGTCAGACAGAGTGACTTATTTCCATTGGGGTCCCTTTTACACTATAATATTTTACATTGTAGGATATATATGTTATTATATTATAAAGGATATATGTATACTAGGAATAAGGTAAAAAGAGTTAATTACATATACATGTGTGTTAGCTAAAAAAACAAAAAATCATTCTCCTCCCTTTCTGTCGCTACATTCATTAGGTACCTTTTGGTTCTCTTCTTGAACTGGCTCATGCTATGACTGGCTTTGACATGTGCAGGCAGTCTGTTCCATTCCTTTATTGCTGTACAATAAAAGGTGTTTGAAGCCTGGCCACTGACTGTGGGAACTACAAAGTTGTGCTCTCTTCCTCTAGTACTATGTCTGCTTTGGTTCCCAGCCTTGACAAAATTGGCAGCAAGATATTCTGGACACTGTTTGGAGCTGCAATCATTGGCCTCCACTCCAGAACAACAGATATTAATGCTAGCAATCAAAGCCTCCCTAAATTCCCACAATATAACTACAGTTATCTTTGCAAACATACAGGGTCTACAGCCATCAACAAATGGAGTCAAATGCATTATTTGCTGCATTATCAGAGATCCACATAAAGGATCATTTTCGCAACGGATCAACGCCCCCGCAGCCTGGTCACAGACCGGTGTGCTGTGGCGTTGATCCCCAAAACCCGCTCCAGGTATCTCCAGGTATGAACTAGTTTAGGTATGAATTCTTTATCTAAGAATTTGTATTTTAATTTAATTATGACTTTTACATTGTCGAGACATTGCTACCCAGCTGAAGAATAATGTTGTTCAACATGTTGTTCAGCATGTAGTTCAGCATGGTGTTCAGCATGTTGTTTAGATTTAGAAAGGATATAGGAAAGTATTGGTTTGGAAATAGGGTAGTTGATGAGTGGAACAGTCTGCCTAGTAGGGTTATTGAAGCAAGGACCTTGGGTAGTTTTAAATTTAGGTTGGATAAATTCATGAGTGAGAATTTATAGGCGTATCAAAAGAGGTGAGGGTCATCTTACGAATCAGTATATTGACATTAAGAGGGACGTTAAAAAGGGGATAAGAAAAGCTAAGCGGGACTACGAAATTAAAGTTGCTAGGGATTCGAAAACTAACCCAAAAAGTTTTTTCCAGGTGTATAGAACAAAAGTTAGAGATAAGATAGGTCCCCTTAAAAATAATTATGGGTATCTTACTGACAAAGAGAATGAAATGTGCTCTATTTTTAATAATTATTTACTCTCGGTTTTCACTCAGGAAGACACTAATAATATCCCAAGAATTAGGTATTTTAGTGGGCCTGAAGAAGATAAATTATGTAGTATCACAGTCACTAGCGAAATGGTTATCAAACAGATAGACCGTTTGAAGCAAAATAAATCGCCAGGCCTTGATGAGCTTTTTTCAAGGGTTCTTAAGGAATGCAAAATTGAACTCTGTGAACTCTTAACTAACATTTTTAACCTATCTCTTCAAACAGGTGTAGTGTCTGATACGTGGAAGATGGCTAATGTAATTCCTATTTTTAAAGCAGGGGACAAGTCAAATTACCGCCCAATAAGTCTAACTTCAATTGTAGGCAAATTATTAGAGTCGATTATAGCTGATAACATAAGAAGCCATCTCGATAGGCATAATTTGATTAATGATACTCAACATGGATTCACTAGGGGCCGTTCCTGCCTAACTAATTTATTAACTTTTTTCAGTAAGGCTTTTGAGGCAGTTGATCATGATAAAGAATTCGATATTGTTTATTTGGATTTTAGTAAGGCTTTTGATAGAGTACCACATCAGAGACTGTTAAAGAAAGTGGCTGCTCACGGCATTGGAGGAAAAGTGTTTTCATGGATCGAGTCATGGCTCACTAATAGGAAGCAGAGGGTGTGCATTAATGGGGTTAAATCTGAGTGGGGATCTGTAACAAGTGGCGTTCCACAGGGATCGGTTTTGGGCCCGTTGTTGTTTATAATATATATAAATGACCTTGACGAGGGAATTACTAGTGATATGAGCAAATTCGCTGATGACACGAAGATAGGTAGGATAATCGATTCAGACGTAGATGTCACGGAACTTCAGGAGGATTTAGACAAACTCAATTCCTGGTCAGAAAAATGGCAGATGCAGTTCAATGTAGATAAATGCAAAGTTCTAAAGAACATAAGAACATAAGAATGGAGGAACACTGCAGAAGGCCTACTGGCCCATACAAGGCAGGTCCTTATCAAAATCACCACTACCTAAGAATTTACTCCTGTACTCACGACACTAATCAAACCCAGCCCCTCCCACTCATATATTTGTCCAATCTCTTTTTAAAGCCACCCAAGGTCCTAGCCTCTATCACCCTAATCGGAAGATTGTTCCACGCATCTACAACTCTGTTCGAAAACCAGTACTTGTCTATGTCCTTTCTAAATCTAAATTTATCCAATTTAAATCCGTTATTTCTCGTTCTTACTTGGTTCGATATCCTCAGTATTTTATTAATATCTCCTTTGTTTATGCCCATCATCCACTTGTACACCTCGATGATATCTCCCCTCATTCTACGTCTCTCCAGAGAGTGGAGATTCAATGCTCTAAGTCTATCTTCATACGGGAGATTTCTTATACTGTAAATCATTTTAGTCATTCTTCTTTGTATGTTCTCCAATGAATCTATATCCATCCTGTAGTAAGGAGACAAAAACTGAGCTGCATAATCCAAATGAGGTCTCACTAGTGATGTATAGAGCTGTAAAATAACTTTTGGACTTCTGTTGTTTATACTTCTTGAAATAAATCCTAGTAATCTGTTAGCCTTATTGCGCACACTTAGGCACTGTTGTCTTGGCTTTAGATTTCTGCTTACCATGACTCCCAAGTCTTTTTCACATTCTGTATGATCAAGCTCAACTTCACCTAGTTTATAAATTCGAGGGATATTTTCATTACCAACGACTAGCACCTTACACTTGTCCACATTGAACTTCATCTGCCACTTTTCAGACCAAGACATTAATTTATCCAAATCCTCCTGGAGTTCACTGGTATCCTCCTCAGAATGAATTATACGGCCTATTTTTGTATCATCAGCAAATTTACTCATGTCACTTGCAATTCCTTCATCAAGGTCATTAATGTAAATTATGAACAACAATGGGCCCAAAACTGATCCTTGTGGAACGCCACTAGTGACAAATCCCCATTCAGATTTGACCCCATTAATGGAAACTATCTGCTTTCTATTGGTAAGCCATGCGTCTATCCATGCTAGAACTTTACCTCCTATACCATGAGCTGCCACCTTTCTTAAGAGTCTCTTGTGAGGTACTCTATCGAAGGCCTTACTGAAATCCAAGTAAACTATATCATATTCTTTATCACTGTCTACTGCCTCAAATGTTTTATTGAAAAACGTCAGTAAATTTGTCAGGCAGGAACGACCTCTCGTAAACCCATGCTGAGATTCATTAATCAAATTTGGCCGTCTGGACGACATCATGAGAGGTAATGGGAGCAATCCTATTATCTGTCTCAGTGCTGGAGGCAACGATGTTGGCAGACGTAGGAGTGAGGAGCTGATTAGCAGCTATAGGTCAGCAATAGACAGAATTAGGAAGAAGGGTGGGAACCCTGTCATATGTGGTATTTTGCCAAGGAGAGGAGTTGGAAATGAATGGTTGTCCAGGGCAATTGGTGTCAATTGCTGGCTGGACAAATACTGTAAGGAAAATGCAGTAACATACATTGACAACTGGGACCTCTTTTATGGCAGAAATGACATGTATGCCAGGGATGGGGTTCACTTATCTAGGTCTGGGGTGGGGGCACTGGCAACTGCAGTGGAGGGAGCTGTTAGGGCTTTAAACTAGAAAAAGTTAGTGGTATGGGATATGGGGGGAAAACAGTGAAGTCCCAGTGTAGTAATGTTATAAATTCTAGGGGAACTAGTAATAGGCAAAATAAGGTGGATATTGGAAAGCCAGTGGCACTAGGTGACAAGGACAGTAATAGGTATAAGGGAAAAACAGAAATGAGCAGGAAGGGTAAAGAGAAAGGAGGGTCTTTAAGTGTATATTACACCAATAGTCGTAGTGCTAGGAATAAGATGGACGAGTTGAGATTAGTTGCAAGTACAGGTAATATTGATGTTTTTGCAATAACTGAAACATGGTTTAATATGAAAAATCGGGACATGCCTGCCGAATGTCACATTCAGGGTTTTAAATTGTTCCAAGTAGACAGAAGTATCGGGAAGGGGGATGGGGTGGCACTCTATGTCCGTGATCATTTAAATTGTTGCATAAAAACGGGTATAAAGTCTGAAATAACACATACAGAGTCTGTCTGGATACAATTTTCAGAGGGGTGCGAAAAATTGATTTTAGGCGTGATTTACCGTCCTCCAAACTTAGATAGGGAACAAGGGAGATTACTTTGGGAGGAAATTGTTAAGGCCACAAGGCACGATAACGTAGTAATTCTAGGGGACTTTAACTTTAGTCAGATTGATTGGAATTTCTTGATAGGGAATTTAGAATCTTACGACTTTTTAGAAGTAGTTCAGGATTGTTTTTTGAAGCAGTTTGTGACAGAACCTACAAGGGGAAATAACCTACTTGACTTAGTTCTGGCTAGCAAGGAAACCCTTGTTAATAATTTAGAAATTACAGAGGAACTCGGTTCAAGCGACCATAAGTCAATTAAATTTAGCATTGAATGGATGTATGATAGTAGGGATAATTCAGTAACGGTCCCAGATTTTCGCTTAGCAGATTATAATGGACTTAGAGAACACTTATCAACTGTGGACTGGGGTGAAGAGAGGTATCAATATGACAGATTTCTTAACACTATACAGGCTGCCCAAAGAACATTTATCCCGTATAAAGAAATTAGATCAAGTAGAAATGACCCAAAATGGATGAATAATAGGCTCAAATATCTTTTAGGGCAGAAGAAAGGAATTTATAGGCGCATAAAAAGAGGTGAGGGACATCTTATAAATCATTATACTGACATTAAGAGGGACGTTAAAAAGGGTATAAGAAAAGCTAACCGGGACTATGAAATTAAAGTTGCTAGGGATTCAAAAACTAACCCAAAAGTTTTTCCAGGTTTATAGAACAAAAGTTAGGGATAAGATAGGTCCCCTTAAAAATAACTCTGGGCATCTTACTGACAAGGAGAATGATATGTGCTCTATTTTTAATAATTATTTTCTCTCGGTTTTCACGCAGGAAGATACTAATATTATCCCATAATTTAATTTTTACAGAGGCCCAGAAGAACATAAATTATGTAATATCACAGTCACTAGTGAAATGGTTATGAAACAACTAGACCGACTGAAACAAAATAAATCGCCGGGTCCTGATGAGCTTTTTGCAAGGGTTCTTAAGGAATGCAAAATGGAAATCTGTGAACCAATATCTAACATTTTAATTTATCTCTTCAAACAGGTGTAGTGTCTGATATGTGGAAGATGGCTAATGTAATTCCTATTTTTAAAGCAGGGGACAAGTCACTACCGTCAAATTACCGCCCAATAAGCCTTACCTCAATTGTAGGCAAATTACTAGAGTCAATTATAGCTGATATTATTAGAAGCCATCTAGATAACCATAATTTGATTAATGATACTCAGCATGGATTCACGAGGGGCCGTTCCTGCTTATCTAATTTATTAACCTTCTTCACTAAAGCTTTTGAGGCTGATGATCACGATAAAGAATTCGATATTGTTTATTTAGACTTTAGTAAGGCTTTTGATAGAGTACCGCACCAGAGACTGTTAAAGAAAGTGGCAGCTCATGGCATTGGGGGAAAAGTGCTGTCATGGATCGAGTCATGGCTCACCAATAGGAAGCAGAGAGTGTGCATAAATGGTGTTAAATCCGAGTGGGGACTTGTAACAAGTGGTGTTCCACAGGGATCAGTCTTAGGCCCGTTGTTATTTATAATATATATCAATGACCTTGACGAGGGAATTACTAGTGACATGAGCAAATTCGCCGACGACACGAAGATAGGTAGGATAATTGATTCATAAGAACATAAGAACATAAGAAAGGAGGAACACTGCAGCACGCCTGTTGGCCCATACTAGGCAGGTCCTTCACAATCCGTCCCACTAACAGAATATTTGCTCAACCCAATTTTCAATGCTACCCAAGAAATAAGCTTTGACAATTCTACCCACTCATGCGCGAGTCCCACTCAAATCCAACCCCTCTCACTCATGAATTTATCCAACCTAAATTTGAAACTACCCAAGGTCCTAGCTTCAATAACCCTACTAGGCAGACTGTTCCACTCATCAACTACCCTATTTCCAAACCAATACTTTCCTATATCCTTTCTAAATCTAAACTTATCTAACTTGAATCCATTATTGCGGGTTCTCTCTTGGAGAGATATCCTCAAGACCTTATTTATATCCCCTTTGTTAATACCCATTTTCCACTTGTATACCTCGATCATGTCTCCCTCATTCTACGTCTTACACGTGAATGTAATTTTAGGGTCTTCAATCTTTCTTCGTAAGGAAGATTTCTAATGCTATGTATTAATTTAGTCATTCTACGCTGAATGTTTTCTAACGAATTTATGTCCATTCTGTAATATGGAGACCAGAACTGAGCTGCGTAATCTAGGTGAGGCCTTACTAATGATGTATAAAGCTGTAATATAACCTCTGGACTTCTGTTGCTAACACTTCTTGATATAAATCCCAGTAATCTATTTGCCTTATTACGACGCTTAGGCATTGCTGTCTTGGTTTAAGGTTGCTGATTACCATCACCCCAAGTCCTTCTCTCAATCTGTATGGCTAAGTTCTACGTTATTTAACTTATAAGTGCTTGGGTTATGGACACTCCCGAGCTTCAGAACCTTGCATTTATCTACATTGAACTGCATCTGCCACTTTTCTGACCACGAATTAAGTTTGTCTAAATCTTCCTGAAGTTCTATGACATCTATGTTTGAATCAATTATCCTACCTATCTTCGTGTCGTCGGCGAATTTGCTCATATCACTAGTAATTCCCTCATCAAGGTCATTGATATATATTATAAATAACAATGGGCCTAAGACTGATCCCTGTGGAACACCACTTGTTACAAGTCCCCATTCGGATTTAACCCCATTTATGCACACTCTCTGCTTCCTATTGGTGAGCCATGACTCGATCCATGACAGCACTTTTCCCCCAATGCCATGAGCTGCCACTTTCTTTAACAGTCTCTGGTGCGGTACTCTATCAAAAGCCTTACTAAAGTCTAAATAAACAATATCGAATTCTTTATCGTGATCAACAGCCTCAAAAGCTTTACTGAAGAAGGTTAATAAATTAGATAGGCAGGAACGGCCCCTCGTGAATCCATGCTGGGTATCATTAATCAAATTATGGTTATCTAGATGGCTTCTAATAATATCAGCTATAATTGACTCTAGTAATTTGCCTACAATTGAGGTCAGGCTTATTGGGCGGTAGTTTGACGGTAGTGACTTGTCCCCTGCTTTAAAAATAGGAATTACATTAGCCATCTTCCACATATCAGACACTACACCTGTTTGAAGAGATAAATTAAAACATAGATGTCATAGAACTTCAGGAAGATTTAGACAAACTTAATTCGTGGTCAGAAAAGTGGCAGATGCAGTTCAATGTAGATAAATGCAAGGTACTGAAGCTCGGGAGTGTCCATAACCCAAGCACTTATAAGTTAAATACCGTAGAACTTAGCCATACAGATTGCGAGAAGGACTTGGGGGTGATGGTAAGCAGCAACCTTAAACCAAGACAGCAA
>WNWK01014359.1:0-51574 GCA_009830355.1 Cherax destructor | reverse complement strand
GGTTCCTGCCTCCACTATATCTTTCTCTAGACTATTCCACTTCCTGACTACTCTGTGGCTGAAGAAATGCTTCCTAACATCCCTTTGACTCATCTGAGTCTTCAGCTTCCAGTTGTGTCCCCTTGTTTTTGTGTTCCCTCTCTGGAACATCCTGTCACTGTCTACCTTGTCAATTCCCCGCAGTATTTTGTATGTCGTTATCATGTCTCCTCTGACCCTTCTTTCCAGAAATAACGGATTTAAAACCAGAAATAACGGATTTAAATTGGATAAATTTAGATTTAGAAAGGACATAGGCAAGTACTGGTTTTCGAACAGAGTTGTAGATGCGTGGAACAATCTTCCGAGTAGGGTGATAGAGGCTAGGACCTTGGGTGGCTTTAAAAAGAGATTGGACAAATATATGAGTGGGAGGGGCTGGGTTTGATTGGTGTCGTGGGTGCAGGAGTGAATTCTTAGGTAGTGGTGGTTTTGATATGGACCTGCCTTGTATGGGCCAGTAGGCCTTCTGCAGTGTTCCTCCATTCTTATGTTCTTATGTTCTTATGTTCTTATTTCCCTCAACCTTTCTTCATAAGACAGACCCCTGAGTTGTGGAACTAACCTTGTCGCAAACCTTTGCACTTTCTCTAGTTTCTTTACGTGCTTGACCAGGTGTGGGTTCGAGACTGGTGTTGCATATTCTAGTATGGGCCTGACGTACACGGTATACAGTGTCTTGAACGATTCCTTGTTAAGGTAACGGAACGCTAATCTTATATTTGCCAGTCGCCCATATGCTGCCGCAGTTATCTGGTTGATTTGTGCCTCCGGAGACGTGCTTGGCTTTATACTCACTCCAAGGTCTTTCTCCTTTGCCGAGGTTTGTAGCCTTTGTCCGCCTAGCTTGTACTCTGTCAGCGGTCTTCTTTGCCCTTCTCCAATCCTCATGACTTTGCATTTGGAGGGATTGAATTCGAGAAGCCAATTGCTAGACCAGATGTCGAGCTTCTCCAGGTCTGTTTGCAGCCCTGCCTGGTCCTCTTCCGATGTGATTCTCCTCATTATTTTCACATCATCCGCGAATAGAGACACTTCTGAGTCTATCCCATCCGTCATGTCATTTACATATACCAGGAATAACACTGGTCCTAGGACTGACCCCTGCGGTACACCGCTCGTCACAGGCGCCCACTGTGATACCTCACCACGCACCATGACCCGTTGTTGTCTCCCTTTGAGGTATTCCCTGATCCATTCCAGTGCCCTTCCTGTTATACCTGCTTGTTCTTCCAACTTCTTTACTAATCTCATGTGAGGAACTGTGTCGAAGGCCTTCCTGCAGTCCACGAAAATGCAATCAACCCACCCTTCTCTCTCCTGCCTTACCTCTGTTACTTTATCATAGAACTCCAGGAGGTTTGTTACACAGGATTTGCCTTCCCGGAATCCGTGCTGTCTGGTGTTTATTATCCTGTTCAGCTCAAGGTGATCCATCATTCTTTTCCTGATGATTTTCTCCAGGACTTTGCACACTATACACGTAAGTGGCACCGGTCTATAGTTTAGTGCCTCTTTGTGTGTGTGAGTGTGCATATGCACCTAATTGTAGTAATAGCTCCTGGCCCCGCCTGTTCAGTTACCACTACTAGGTCTACTCTTTCACTGCTCCCTGACCCTTGTGGTACCTCTACATGAAGGTATGTATGGATCGAGCCTCCACTACATCTCTCTAGACTATCCCACTTCCTGACAACTCTTTGACTGAAGAATTGCTTCCTAACATCTGTGATTCACCTGAGTCATCAACTTCCAACTGTGAACAATTGTTTCTGTGTCCCATCTCTGGAACATCCTGTCTCTATCCACCTTGTCAATTCCTCTCAGTATTTTATATGTTGATATCATGTCCCTCCCTGTCTCTCCTGTCCTCCAGTGTCGTCTGGTCGATATCCCATAATCTCTCCTCGTAGGACATGCCCCTTCGCTCCAGGACTAGTCTCCTTGCAAACCCTTGCACTTTCTCTAATTACTTGATGTTCTTGACTAGGTGTTGGTTCCAGATTGGTGCTGCATACTCCAGTATGCGCCTCACGTACACTGTGTACAGAGTCCTGAATGATTCGTTATTGAGGTACTGGAACACTATTCTTAGTTTTGCTAGTAGCCCAAATACTGCAGCAGTTATTTGCTTGATGTGTTCTTCGGAAGATGTTCACTGTATTATACTGGCCCCAAGATCCTTTTCCTTGAATGAGGTTTGAAGTCTTTGACCCCCTAGACTGTACTCTGTCTGCAGTCTTTTTGTCCTTTCCCGATCTTCATGACTTTGCATTTGGTGGAGTTGAACTCTAGGAGCCCCTTGTTGGACCAACCTTGCAGCCTGTCCTGATCCCTTTGTAGTCCTCCTGATCCTCATCCGACTGAATTCTCTTCATTAGCTTCACATCGTCCGGAAACAGGTACTCTTCCGTCACATCATTCACATATACCAGAAATAGCACTAGTCCTAGGACTGACCCCTGTGGAACCCCGCTCATCACAGGCGCTCACTCTGGCACCTAGTCACATACAATGACTCACTGTTGCCTCCCTGTCAGGTATTCTCTCATCCATTTCAGTGCCTTCCCTGTTATACTTGCCTGGTTCTGCAGCTTATCCACTAATCTCTTATTTCAAACTGTGTCAAAATCCTTCTTACAGTCCGAAAAAATACACTCTACCCACCCCTCTCTCTCTCTCTTGCCTGACTGCCGTAACCGTATCGTAGAACTCAAGTAGGTTTGTGACACAGGATTTCCCTTCCCTGAAACCGTGCTGGTTGTCGTGAATAAGCTCATTCCTTTCTAGGTGCTCCAGTGACACTGGTCTGTAGTTTAGTGCTACGTTCCTGTCTCCTTTTTTAAAAACTGAGACTGCATTTTCTGTCTTCCATACCTCAGGTAGTCGCCCTGTTTCGATAGATGTGTTGAAGATTGTTGTTAGTGGCACACATAGCTCCTCTGCTCCCTCTCTCAGGACCCATGGGAAAATGTTATCCAACCCCTTCGCCTTTGAGGTATCTAGTTCATATAGTAGCCTCTTAACCTCCTCCTCAGTTATATGTATTGTGTCCAGTACTTGATGGTGTACCCCACCACTCCGGCTTTCTGGAGTCGTTTCTGTATCCACTGTAAATACTTGTATAAATCTCTTGTTGAGCTCCACACACATTTCTCTCTCATATCTTGTGATCTCCTTTCCTTCCTTTCTCAGCCTGACTACCTTGTCCTTAAATGTTGTTTTCCTCCAGATGTGACTGTACAACAGCTTCGTGTCTGAATTGGTTATCGCTGCATGTCATTTTCGTATTGTCGTTGGGCCCCCCTCCTTATCTGTGCATGTTCATTTCTGGCTCTTCGACTATTCTCCTTATTTTCGTGGGTCCTTTTCCTTCTATGCTTGTTCCATTCTCTAGCACACTTAGCTTTGGTCTCTTGGTACCTTTGGGTGAACCAAGGGCTCGTCCTGGCTTTCTCATTGGGTACTAACCACTCCTCCGCTTCCTTGCATGTTGTTCCTTATGACTGAGTAGTCACCTCTTTTGTAGTTTCGCATCATTAGTTCTGCCCTTCCTACTTCCCTCTCCACGTGTGACTCTACTATGTATTAGAAGCTCAGAACCACGTGATCACAAGCTTCAAGGGGCCTTTCATGAGTAATGTCCTCAAGGTGAATACAAGGTCCAGTCTTGCTGGATTGTCCTCTCCTCTCTCTCTGGTAGTGTCCCTAACGTGTTGATGCATGAGGTTTTCCAGTACCACCTCCATCATCTTAGTCTTCCACGTTTCTGGGCCTCTGTGTGGCTCCAGGCTTTCCCAGTCAATTTCCTTGTGATTGAAAGCAGCCACAACCAGTAGCTTTGCCCTGCCTACGTTGGTCCTTCTTGCCACTTCAGCCATTGTGTCGACTATTTCTCTGTTACTCTCATCATATTCTTGTCTTGGCCTCCTGCTGTTTGGTGGTGAGTTGTACATCAGTGTAATCATCACCTTGGGATCTCCAGTCCGAAGTATTCTTATTATGTAGTAACTTGCTTCTCCTTTGTCTTCATTTACCAACTCTTCAAAATTCCATTGGTTTTTGATGAGTAATGCAACTCCTCCACCCCCTCCCCTCTATTCCCTCTGTCTTTCCACAGGATCTGAAAACCAGTTGGAAAGATGACGTCTGTTATTAATCCCATAAGCTTGGTTTCCGTGAGAGTTTTGATGTCTGGTGATGCCTCTGTGAGTCATTCATGGCACTCCTCCCACTTATTCGTTATTCCATCCGTGTTGGTGTACCATACCTTTAGTTTCCTCTCTAACCCTGTGTTATGGGGGGTTTGTTGGGGTGGGGGGCCTGGCAGGGTGCTATGGGATTCTACTGCGTATTGTGGGGTGGGGGCTGGGAGTGTGGGGTTTGGTTTGTGCTGGGGGTAACGTGTTTGGCTGTGGGGTTCAGGTGTGTGGGTTGTTTTTGTGTGTGTGTGCGTGTACTCATCTAATTGTGGTTACAGGGGTCGAGTCATAGCTCCTGGCTTCGTCTCTTCACTGGTCGCTACAAGTTTTATCATACCTCTTCTTAAAACTATGTATGGTATGTGTGTGTGCTTTTTTGTGTGTTTGTGCTCAGACTCTCAGGATACAATGGTATAATGCAATTATTTTCAGGGCGTCATAAATAAATATAAAAACTATAGTATTTCTGCAAATGTACATTGAACAAGTGATGGTTCTCCGTCATTCTTATTATGGACATACACAAGTATGAACGTCAAACAGAAGTTTTAATTCAAATAATAATTTCAGTAAATTTCTTGAGCCGTCTAAGGAGATGTTGTTGAGTGAAGCGCCAGAATTCTGGCGATGGTTATCACTGCATCATTATACACACATATTAACACATCTTTATTGTAATAAACACATATCGATTGATAAATCTTTTTTTTTTTTACGTATGGGTACATTCAATGCCGGATTCAGGTGGCGGGGCCCTGGTTCCAATTTACTGGGGGGCCCCTTGCATTAAAAATGTCTAACTCTAATGGTTAGAAGACTTTTAAGTTTCTCCTTGGAAAACTTTCGCCCCTCTCAGTATATGTACCATCCTCTTAAGATGAAGAAATAAACAATAAATTGGATTTATAGTGTATTTTATCAGCATATCTGTTCATTTGCAAGTGTAACTCAAAAGTAATGTACAGACTTATGAGGAATTATCTTCAGATAAAATATTGTAAGCCAGGTACATTCCGTGCTTTTCTGATGAAAAAGTCTCTGATGACTCCATCAAAATCGAACGAGCATAGGATGTCAGATTCTATGCTCATGACTGTCAGGTTCACAAGACGCCCCTGCTTCATGCTCGTTCGTAGCCGGTTCTCACTACCACACTGTTGTTCACATACTGACCACGATCAAGCAGTCATTTATACTGCAGCGCCATGCACACCCAGGATGATGATGTGCTGTGAGTCATCCTCGCGTCATGCAGGTGACGACGCGCTCGCACCGATGATGTAACACCAGCGATCAGATGACTCAACATGACGATCCCACCACAATTCAAACTCTTGCATACATTTTCTCATTTTGGTATCTATTCAATTCTCATCAAGTGTATCATAATATTTTTCATCATTTGGTAGGGGCCCCTCCCCTAAATCCGGCCCTGGGTACATTTGTTATTACACATAATTCTCAAATTTCTTACCATTATAGATGTACTGGAGAGCTTGGCTCCTGGTGCACCACATAGCACAGATTATCTCTGAAAACACTGAGTACGTTTGTTGAGGATTCCAGAGTTGGGACACACATTCACTCGCTCTGCGAGGAATCACTTTGGTCTGAGCGCCCACACAGAGAATGAGGCACGCCCAAGTGCACGCCCAAGTGCACGCCCACACATAGCCACTCATGGTAGTTATTTGTTTTCAATAAATCACGAATGATGAGCCTGAAGAAACATAAATTAATCTGCAAAGCCTATATAAAATTAGAAAATATATAATATGATAGATAAACTCGTCTATTTCATTCACTGGAAGTCAGAATCTATTGTACATTCATCACATTTACGTACTAGTAACAGAAGGAAAAACTCGATAAGCATCACGAAGAATATAACCTTACCGTAGCACTGATGGCGAGGCAATGACGCTTGTGACTGCCAGTCCTCCACTAATATTGACTCTGTATTAATGCTATGAACGCAATCGTTGTATACATGGGAACAATAGGTGACTATTTAAAGCTCAAGCTTACACATCTTGTCCAGGCTGAGGGACTGATTACCTCAAACTCCTCCTCAACTTATACCGTTCTCTGCATTAGACTAAAAAAGCCACTGGCTTTCAAATTAGATAAATTTAAATTTAGAAGGACGGGAAACCGACTACAAAAATATTTTACTGAGCGAACAACAACAGATGAGGAGAAGCAACCACCAGATTCATGGTTCTGCCGGTCAGCAAAGTGGCATCTAATGTAATCAAACTATTTAACAACCAAATCATCAAAATAGCCACTAACTCTTCAATCAAAGACTTGGTGCAGAATCACAAGAAAGAATATGGAGAGCGAAACGATGCCACAATAAAATGTCTCGTGTATTCGTTTAAATAACATAACTCCAGTGTAGTGGATGCAACATGAAGTATGTTGGAGAAACTTCAAGGTCATTAAGTATCAAACTTCCTGAACACAGAAACACCTGTAGATTGCATACCCAAAACAACGTCTGTGTGCAACTCAGACATAAATATGGGCACTAAATGAAGTGTTACAACAAAGGTGAAAGTTGTTGGAAGTTGCCTTAATTGCCACAACAGACACTATCTGGCAAAGGCCTGGAAGCTTCAGTGTTACCAAACTACTGGCAAAAATACTGTTATCCACATCAAGATCCGCCGTCACATGAACACACTGTCAGCATGGAGAAGCTCTAGAGCAGGCGTACTGGCACATGCTAAGAGAAGCTCTAGAGCAGGCGTACTGGCCCATGCTAAGAGAAGCTCTAGAGCAGGCGTACTGGCCCATGCTAAGAGAAGCTCTAGAGCAGGCGAACTGGCCCATGATAAGAGAAGATCTAGAGCAGGCGCACTGGCCCATGCTAAGAGAAGCTCTAGAGCAGGCGCACTGGCCCATGCTAAGAGAAGCTCTAGAGCTGGCGTACTGGCCCATGCTAAGAGAAGATCTAGAGCAGGCGTACTGGCCCATGCTAAGAGAAGCTCTAGAGCAGGCGTACTGGCCCATGCTAGAGACCTCTTGCTGGAATCCAACTTCTCCCATACATAAATTTGTCAAACATATTCCGCCGTACTTCACTTTGCTTCAGGTCAGCTGCACTCTATACTTAATATTACCTTGTTTTTAGCTTATTCTGTATTATGACTGAAGAAGTCACTCTTGGCGAAAAGTTTCCTTTAATAAATGTCTTGAACTAGTGGAAGAATGAGACATTTTTGCAACATTTTGGAATCTTAATTATGAAAACTTTCGCCAACAAGTGGCTTCCTCAGTCTGGTACAAAAGAACTTAAGAGATGAATAGTGGAAGAAGAATAAGACGTGTGAGGTAATCACTCCCTCAACTTTGAGTCAATGTGTTCAGTCCATTATTAATCTAGAGAAAAGTACATCATTTGCAGTACTGAAGAATAAGACACCTGTGCAATATCCAAGAATCTTTATTGAGGAAACGTTTAGCCAGCTAGTGGCATCTTCAGTCTAATACAGAGAATAAATAAATAATATCTTTATTTACTACAAGTACATGTACAAGGTATACAGGCCTAACTGACATCAATGATATACTACTATATAGAAAGCTCTTTGTTATGCAGAGCATTTCGGGCAAATTAGGTCCTTGTCCCAGGATGCGACCCACACCAGTCGACTAACACGCAGGTACCCATTTTACTGATGGGTGAACATAGACAACCGGTGTAAAGAAACACGCCCAATGTTTCTACCCACACTGGGAATCGAACGCAGACCCTCGCCGTGTGAAGCCAGAGCTTTAGCGATCAAGCCACGGGGCAACGTAGAAGAACTGTGTAAGATGAGAAGCTGCGAACAGAAAAAAATAATGGGGAATTGAACCGAGGTCCTGTGTGGTAGGCTCTGAGTTACATCATTTAGCCATGGTTGTTTCAGTAGAAGAGCTTTATATAAGTAAATTCTGTTAACAGGTATTAACAGCCGCCTTTGTGACGCTTCCTTCCCTCCCACACATCACCATTTATGTTACCAGTAGATTCTAAATTCCCAGTCAAAAAATTCCAATCAATGTGACTAAAGTTAAAGTTCCCTAGAATTACTACGTTATCGTGCCTTGTGGCCTTAACAATTTCCTCCAAAAGTAGTCTCCCTTGTTCCCTATCTAAGTTTGGAGGACGGTATATCACGCCTAAAGTCAATTTTTCAATGCCCTCTGAAAATTCCATCCAAACAGACTCTGTATGTGTTATTTTAGACTATACCCGTTTTTATGCAACAATTTAAGATCTCGGACATAGAGTGCCAACCCCACCCCCCTTACCGATACTTCTGTGTACAATTTAAAACCCTGAATGTGACATTCAGCAGGCATGTCCCGATTTTTCATATTAAACTATGTCTCAGTTATGGCAAAAACATCAATGTTACCTGCACTTGCAACTAATCTCAATTCGTCCATCTTATTTCTCGCACTACGTGTATTAGTATAATATATGTTTAGAAAACCTCCCTTCTCTTTTCTCTTCCTGCTGATTTCTGTTCCTCCACTATACCTGTTACTGTCCTTGTCACCTAGTGCCACTGGGTTCCCAATATTCACCAAAAATTCTACCTCATTCTGCCTATTACTGGTTTCCCTAAAACTCACACTATCGCTACATTGAGAATTCGTTGATTTTCCACAAAAACCTATACCACTATCTATTTCTAGTTTAAAGACCTAACAGCTCCCTCAACTGCATTGGCCAGTGCTCAAATCCCAAACCTAGATAAGTGTACCCCATCACTGGCATACATGTCATTTCTGCCATAGAAGAGGTCCCAGTTGGCTTTACAGTGTTTATCCAGCCAGCAATTGACACCAATTGCCCTGGCTAACCATTCATTTCCAACTCCTCTCCTGGGCAAAGTGCCACATATCACAGGGTTCCCACCCTTCTTCCTAATAATGTCTATTGCTGCCTTATACCTTCTAACTAAATCCTTTATTCTACGCTTGGCTACATCATTGCCTCCAGCATTGAGGCAGATAATAGGATTGGTCCTATTACCATTCATGATGTTGTCAAGCCGGCTAACAATATCCTCCATCCCAGCCCCAGGAAAGCAAACCCTCTGTCTCCTACTTCTATCTTTCAAGCAGAAGGCCCTATCCATGTACCTAATCTGACTATCCCCAACAAGAACAATGTTCTTACCTTCCTTGGTGTCGTTCGTCGTGACGTTCCCAGTAGTCGACTCACATTCATCGGGTAGCACGGAGAAGGTGTTCGATGTTTCCACAGCAGTCTCTTTCTTCATCATCGTTTCTACCTCTCCATTCAACTTCTTGATCTTCAACTTCATTCCTTGCTGTCCGGCCACTGTCCAGGTTTCCTTCTTGACCTGAGGACTCACAACAAGAGGACTACTACGAATTCTCTTGTTTTCCTCCATTAATCGCCATATCTCTAGCTTTGCTACCATCAATTAATCCTTAAGCTGCTGGAAAAGTTGCTCAATGGAGGGCATCTTGGTTCAGTCCACAGAGATTACACTAGAAACGTCCTCACGTTTGAATCAATTCTCATACCTATCTTCGTGTCATCGGCGAATTTACTCATATCACTAGTAGTGCCCTCATCAAGGTCATTGATATATATTATAAACAACAACGGGCCTAAGACTGATCCCTATGGAACGCCACTTGTTACAGATCCCCACTCGGATTTAGCCCCATTTATGAACACTCTCTGCTTCTTATTGGTGAGCCATGACTCGATCCATGACAGCACTTTTTGCCCAATGCTGCTACTTTTTTTAATAGTCTCTGGTGCAGTACGCTATCAAAAGCCTTACTAAAGTCTAAATAAACAATATTGAATTCTTTATAGTGATCAACAGACTCAAAAGCTTTACTGAAGAAGGTAAATACATTAGGTAGACAGGAACGGCCCCTCATGAATCCATGCTGAGTATCATTAATCAAATTATGCTTATCCACATAACTTCTTATAATATCAGCTATAATTGACTCTAGTAATTTGCCTACAATTGAGATCAGGCTTATTGGGCGGTAATTTGACGGTAGTGACTTGTCCCCTGCTTTAAAAATAGGAATTATATTAGCCATCTTCCACATATCAGACACTACACCTGTTTGAAGAGATAAATTAAAAATGTTAGATATTGGTTCACAGAGTTCCATTTTGCATTCCTTAAGAACCCTTGCAAAAAGCTCATCAGAACCCGGCGATTTATTTTGTTTCAGTTGGTCTAGTTGTTTCATAACCATTTCGCTAGTGACTGTGATATTACATAATTTATCTTCTTCAGGGCCTCTGTAAAAATTAATTACTGGGATATTGTTAGTGTCTTCCTGTGTGAAAACCGAGGAAAATAATTATTAAAAATAGAGCACATTTCATTCTCCTTGTCAGCAAGATGCCCAGAGTTATTTTTAATGGGACCTATGTTATCTCTATCATTTGTTCTATAAACCTGGAAAAAAACTTTTGGGTTAGTTTTCGTATCCCTAGCAACTTTAATTTCGTAGTCCCGTTTAGCTTTTCTTATTCCCTTTTTACGTTATGGCAAAAACATCAATGTTACCTGCACTTGCAACTAATCTTAATTCGTCCATCTTATTTCTCGCACTACGAGTATTAGTATAAAATATGTTTAGAAAACCTCCCTTCTCTTTTCTCTTCCTGCTGATTCCTGTTCCTCCTTATACCTGTTACTGACCCTGTCATCGAGTGCCACTGGGTTTCCAATATTCACCAATAACTCTACCTCATTCTGCCTATTACTGGTTTCCCTAAAACTCACACTATCGCTACACTGAGAATTCATTGATTTTCCACAAAAACCCATACCACTATCTATTTCTAGTTTAAAGACCTAACAGCTCCCTCCACTGCATTGGCCAGTGCTCTCACCCCAGACCTGGATAAGTGATCCCCATCCCTGGCATACATGTCATTTCTGCCATAGAAGAGGTCCCAGTTGTCTATGAATGTTACTGAGTTTTCCTTACAGTGTTTGTCCAGCCAACAATTGACACAAATTGCCCTGGACAACCATTCATTTCCAACTCCTCTCCTGGGCAAAATGCCACATATCGCAGGGTTCCCACCCTTCTTCCTAATTATGTCTATTGCTGTCCTATACTTACTAATCAGGTCTTCACTCCTACGTCTGCCAACATCGTTGCCTCCCACACTGAGGCAGATAATATGATTGCTCTCATTACCTTTCATGATATTGTCTAGACGGCTAACAATATCCCCCATCTCAGCCCCTGGAAAACATACCCTCTGCCTCTTCTTCCTGTCCCTAAGACAAAAAGTCCTATCCATAAACTTAACCTGACTGTCCCCAACTAAAACAGTATTCTTACCTTCACTGGCGGAGTTCATCGTGACGTTCTCGATGGTCTTCGTTATGGTTTCAAGGGATGTCGACTCACTCTCGTCCGCCCATGCTTCCTTGGTGCTCGTTGTGACGTTCACAGTAGACAGCCCACATTCGTCGGGTAGCACCGAAAATAGGTTAGAAGTTTCCACAATAGTCTTCTGGTTCTTCGTTGTTTCTGCCACTCCAACAGTCTTCTTGATCTTCAGCTTCATTCCATGTTGCCCAGCCACTGACCAGGCTGCCCTCTTGACCTGAGGACTCACAACAGGAGCATTACTACGAATCCTCTTGTTTTCCTCCGTCAATCGCCGTATCTCGAGCTTAGCAACCCTAAGCTCCTCTTTCAGCTGCTGGTTCAGATTCACAGAGAGCACACTAGACACGTCTTCACAGAGCTAAGTACAGGTCACCACTAATACAGTTCGATGATATCTCCCCTCATTCTACGTCTCTCCAGAGAGTGGAGATTCAAGGCTTTAAGTCTATCCATCCTGTAGTAAGGAGACCAAAACTGAGCTGCATAATCCAAATGAGGTCTCACTAGTGATGTATAGAGCTGTAAAATAACTTTAGGACTTCTGTTGCTTATACTTCTTGAAATAAATCCTAGTAATCTGTTAGCCTTATTGCGCACACTTAGGTACTGTTGTCTTGGCTTTAGATTCCTGCTTACCATGACTACCAAGTCTTTTTCACATTCTGTATGATCAAGCTCTACTTCACCTAGTTTATAACTTCGAGGGATATTTTCATTACCAAGTTCTAGTACTTTACACTTGTCCACATTGAACTTCATCTGCCATTTTTCAGACCAAATCCTCCTGGAGTTCATTGGTATCCTCCTCAGGATGAGTCATACGGCCTATTTTTAAATCATCAGCAAATTTGCTCATGTCACTTGTAATTCCTTCATCAAGGTCATTAATGTAAATTATGAACAACAGAGGGCCTAAAACTGATCCTTGTGGTACGCCACTAGTGACTAATCCCCTTTCAGATTTGACCCCATTAATGGAAACCCTGCATTCTGTTCGTAAGCCATGCCACTATCCATGCTAGAACTTTACCATGAGGTGCCACTTTTCTTAAGAGTCTCTTGTGAGGTACTCTATCGAAAGCTTTACTAAAATCCAAATAAACAATATCATATTCTTTATCACTGTCTACTGCCTCAAATGTTTTATTGAAGAACGTCAGTAAATTTGTCAGGCAGGAACGACCTCTCGTGAACCCATGCTGAGATTCATTAATCAAATTATGCTCTTCAAGGTGACTTCTAATAATATCATCTATAATTGATTCTAATAATTTGCCTACTATAGACGTCAGGCTTATTGGACGGTAATTTGATGGAATGGACTTATCCCCTGATGTGAATATAGGAACCCCATTAGCAATTTTCCACAACACCAGTTAGAATGGACTCATTAAACACACTCGTTAATGGCTGACTAAGTTCCATCTTGCATTCTTTAAGTACCCTGGAAAACAACTCGTCGGGTTCCAGGGACTTATTTTGCTTCAATTTATCTATCTGTTTGATAACCATGTCCCTCGTGACAGTAATATTAGCTAATTTGAGTTCTTCAGGAACTGAATAATTGTTAATTTCTGGAATCTCATTTAAGTCTTCCTGTGTAAAAATTGACATAAAATGGTCATTAAATAGGGAACACATTTCCAGTTCGTTATCCGTCAGCTGTCCATTCCCAATTTTCACAGGTCCTACCTTTTCCCTCACCTTCGTCCTATACACTTAAAAGAACCCTTTTGGATTAGTCTTTGATTCATTTGCAACCTTAATCTCATAGTCACGTTTAGCTTTTCTAATCCCCTTTTTTACTTCTCTTTTAAGCTGAACATATTGGTCAGTAAGGTTAACCTCTCCTCTTTTGATGCGCCTATAAATTCCCATTTTCTCCCCTAATAGATGTTTTAGTCTCCTGTTAACCCATTTGGGAGTTATTATTAGACCTAATTTCTCTCTGGAGAATGTATATACTCTGCGCATTATTAAGAAAAAAAATCATAAACGCAGATCCCTTCGTAATCGTATGATCATCGTCAATAAAATCATTAGCTAGATTACCCCAATCGAGGTTATACAGGTGTTCCAGATAATAGGATTGATCTCATTACCGTTCATAATGTTGAGCCGGCTAACAATATCCTCCATCCCAGCCCCAGGAAAGCAAACCCTCTGTCTCCTACTCCTATCCTTCAAGCAGAAAGCCCTATTCATATACCTAACCTATGTGATGGTAGGGTTTACTGTTTTCAGGAGGATTCTTGCTAAGACTTCAGAGATGGTAAAGCTGCCTTTGTTTTGTTTAACTGTGTTAGAAACAGCGATAAGTGCTGATTCAAGGCACTTGCGTCTCCATAAATTAGTTTCTTTGATTACTAATCGGGCGTCTCTGAATTTCATGAGATGATTGGTGGAATTCCGGTGTCATACACAGGCGTTGTTCAGGTTATCGTTCCTACATGCATTAATGTGTTCATTGAGGCGTGTTTCCGCAGACGCAAGTGCCTTGAATCAGCACTTATCGCCGTTTCTAACACAGTTAAACAAAACAAAGGCAGCTTTACCATCTCAAGAATCCTCCTGAAAACAGTAAACCCTGCCAGCACATAGTCTCTCCTGCTAATACTACACAAAGAACTTCGCAGAGGTGGAACACTGATACAGGTCTTCTCTAATCCAACCTCCAACAAAAATATTTGTCTAACCTATATTTTTGTGCTACCCAAGTAATTGCTTTCACCTTTTACTCATGTGCAAGTTGATTGTTCTAACTTATTGTATTACTACTACTACTACAACTTATGTCTCTACTACTACTACCACCACTAGTATTACACCTCACTCTGAGCATATATATACCCTCTGTGTCTATGTATTGTTTGTAACGGCTTGACAAAGCTCCTGGAGAGCGAAACGTTGCCACAATAAAATGTCACATTAGTTGCATTTGTGTCCTTTTACTTAACAACCCTAGTACTGTAGCCTGATTGTTTCCCACAAACACCCATACCTCTATAACCTATCAGTTTAAAGCCCTAGACAAGTCATCAATGACCCCCTCAATCTAATTGGCTAATGCAACCACTCCAACCCCAGAGAGATGAACCCCATCCATTGCATACATATCACGTTTGCCATAGAATTTGTCCCAGTTATCAATGAATGCGATGGCAAGTTCCTTGCAGTAACTGTCTAGCCAGCAATTTATTCCAATTACCCTAGACACCCATTCATTGCCCACTCCCTTTCTAGGCAAGATGCTACATATGATTGGGATCCCTCCTTTAGACCTGATTACTTCTATGGCTGACCTGTACTTTTCTAATAGCTCCTGTCTTCTGCCCTTCCCAATGTCATTTCCACCAGCACTAAGTCCTGGAGAACAAGTCAGTGGTACTTTAACCTCGACTAACCACGAAGTACATCAAGTCAGGGACTTACCTTCCCATGTACCTAGAAAATCATATTCTATAACCCTGAGTACCTCGTCCTGGAGAACATCATGTCTACCTTTATTAAACAGGTCCTATCACTAACCACTGAGACACTGTCCTGGAGCAAGTCAGGTACCTTTACCTCACTAACACTGAAGTACACTGTCCTGAGAACAAGTCAGTGGTACCTTTAACCTCACTAACCACTGAAGTACACTCGTCCTGGAGAACAAGTCAGTGGTACCTTTAACCTCACTAACCACTGAAGTACACTCGTCCTGGAGAACAAGTCAGTGGTACCTTTAACCTCACTAACCACTGAAGTACACTCGTCCTGGAGAACAAGTCAGTGGTACCTTTAACCTCACTAACCACTGAAGTACACTCGTCCTGGAGAACAGATTCTTACCTTTTTTAAACCTTTCCTACTTCCTGAATACTATCAGTGCCTAAAATTGTTGGAAATTCTACCTTTCGAACATTGTTTATTGCTATTAACTTACACATTATTTTATTCTAAGTTCTTATAGGACCTAAAGAAATCAATCCAAATTTTTCTTTATGACTGAAAATAATTAAGAAAATAAGTAAGTTTTATGAGTGCGTAGTGTAGATAACATACTAGGTTTTAACAATGGTCTTGAGAACACATATGTTATAGACATAAAAGAACTGTAAGTTTATTTATCTTATGATAACTAAATGAACCCAAACATTGTGATTTATTTCTGATCAGAAGAGTCAGTCTCTATTTTAAAAGTTAATTTTAAAAGTTAATTAATGAAACTGAGACAAGAGAACTTTCCCAACTTAACATCAAATGTTTGTCGTGAGAGAAACACATCAACACAAAGTTTAAAACTGACCACAATAAGAATTTCCAAGAATTACACAAAATCTCATAAGTTTGCGCAGCACATCTTAAACCCATTAAACGTCGCATACATTTTAAACTAAACCTGAGAGTCTGAACATTAAAACTATTTAAACCAGATATATTACAATGAAAGGCAATTGCTATAACAGTAGGCGTTAATAATAACGTCAAGCAAGAGGAAGATAAGCATAGTTCCTTGGATCAAGATCCCCTCATCAGCATTAAGTCAAAATAATTTAGAGAATAAAAATAGCAAAATGGTATTACACACTCCATTAAATATATCAACCTTCTTCTGAGTAGGATAAACCAACGTTGAAATTTGAAAGCCTATCAGAGGAGGCTGTCTCTGCCTATCAGAGGAGGCTGTCTCTGCCTATCAGAGGAGGCTGTCTCTGCCTATGACAGGAGGCTGTCTCTGTCTATCAGAGGAGGCTGTCTCTGCCTATCAGAGGAGGCTGTCTCTGCCTATCAGAGGAGGCTGTCTCTGCCTATCAGAGGAGGCTGTCTCTGCCTATCAGAGGAGCCTGTCTCTGCCTATCAGAGGAGGCTGTCTCTGCCTATCAGAGGAGGCTGTCTCTGCCTATCAGAGGAGCCTGTCTCTGCCTATCAGAGGAGCCTGTCTCTGCCTATCAGAGGAGGCTGTCTCTGCCTATCAGAGGAGGCTGTCTCTGCCTATCAGAGAAGCCTGTCTCTGCCTATCAGAGGAGGCTGTCTCTGCCTATCATAGGAGGCTGTCTCTGCCTATCAGAGAAGCCTGTCTCTGCCTATCAGAGGAGGCTGTCTCTGCCTATCAGAGGAGCCTGTTTCTGCGTATCAGAGGAGGCTGTCTCTGCCTATCAGAGGAGGCTGTCTCTGCCTGTCACAGGGAAATATAATTTGGGAATGACCTACTTAGGAATGTGCATAGAGCGCACACTCAGGTAAATAGTCCCAGGAATATTGACCTAAATACGTTACACAAGTGTTGAAATTTGAAGCCGATCTAATAAGACATTCTTGAGTAATAAAAGAAAATTTGTGAAGAAGCAAACGAAAATAAGAAAATTAAATTGAACATTTTTTTTTCACTTTTCTTTAATCATTTACATTTTATTTAAAATTTTATAAAATTCTGTAAGAACAAAATATTTTGTTTTATTTTTAAAATCTTCTATTTGTTAAACTGGCACCAACTCAGCACAAAATTAATTATATAATACTTCTTATTAAGATATACTTCACTATTTAGGGCTTGAAGTTGATCAGGATTTTGGAAATTATCCGAGACCTTCCATGAAGGTAGAAGTGACTTCATGAACGTTGGTCATAAGGATCGTGACGAAGACAATTGTTCCAAGAAAATAGTCCTGGTTTCCGAACACAAGTGTTGAAACTTGAAACCGACTGGATGAAACATTTCCCATATATGAGCAAAATATATTCCCAAAAATGAAGGAAGAAAAAAGAAAGAAAAGTTTAGAGAATCTCTTAAGGTGGGGCACCTTAATCACTACTCTAAAAAAAATATAAATTTATATCAGGGAAAACGCCTTCCGCCTGATCAAAAACAATGGAAAAATAAATAAAGAAACGACTTTATTAATAATAATGATGATAGTATTTTAAGGCTTTTAATTAAAATTTAATAAAAATAATAATTGGCATTTGTGGTTCCAGTATGATGTAGGGCAGTAGTGTATAATACCCAGTAGTAGTGTATAATATCCAGCAGTAGTGTATAATACCCAGCAGTAGTGTATAATACCCAGCAGTAGTGTATAATACCCAGCAGTAGTGTATAATACCCAGTAGTAGTGTATAATACCCAGTAGTAGTGTATAATACCCAGCAGTAGTGTATAATACCCAGTAGTAGTGTATAATACCCAGCAGTAGTGTATAATACCCAGCAGTAGTGTATAATACCCAGTAGTAGTGTATAATACCCAGCAGTAGTGTATAATACCCAGCAGTAGTGTATAATACCCAGCAGTAGTGTATAATACCCAGAAGTAGTGTATAATACCCAGTAGTAGTGTATAATACCCAGTAGTAGTGTATAATAACCAGCAGCAGTATATAATACCCAGTAGTAGTGCATAATACCCAGTAGTAGTGTATAATACCCAGTAGTGGTGTATAATACCCAGTAGTAGTGTATAATACCCAGCAGTAGTGTATAATACTTAGTATTAGTGTATAATACCCAGTAGTAGTGTATAATACCCAGCAGTAGTGTATAATACCCAGCAGTAGTGTATAATACCCAGCTGTAGTGTTTAATACCCAGTAGTAGTGTATAATACCCAGCAGTAGTGTATAATACCCAGTAGTAGTGTATAATACCCAGCAGTAGTGTATAATACCCAGTAGTAGTGTATAATACCCAGCAGTAGTGTATAATACCCAGCAGTAGTGTATAATACCCAGCAGTAGTGTATAATACACAGTAGTAGTGTATAATACCCAGTAGTGTATAATACCCAGTAGTAGTGTATAATACCCAGCAGCAGTGTATAATACCCAGTAGTGTATAATACCCAGTAGTAGTGTATAATACCCAGCAGTACTGTATAATACCCAGTAGTAGTGTATAATACTTAGCAGTAGTGTATAATACCCAGCAGCAGTGTATAATACCCAGTAGTAGTGTATAATACCCAGTAGTAGTGTATAATACCCAGTAGTAGTGTATAATACCCAGCAGTAGTGTATAATACCCAGCAGTAGTGTATAATACCCAGCAGTAGTGTATAATACCTAGCAGTAGTGTATAATACCCAGCAGTAGTGTATAATACCCACAGTAGTGTATAATACCCATCAGTAGTGTATACTACCCAGTAGTAGTGTATAATACACAGTAATAGTGTATAATACCCAGCAGTAGTGTATAATACCCATCAGTAGTGTATAATACCCAGTAGTAGTGTATAATACCCAGCAGTAGTGTATAATACCCAGCAGTAGTGTATAATACCCAGTAGTAGTGTATAATACCCAGCAGTAGTGTATAATACCCAGCAGTAGTGTATAATACCCAGTAGTAGTGTATAATACACAGCAGTAGTGTATAATACCCAGTAGTAGTGTATAATACCCAGCAGTAGTGTATACTACCCAGTAGTAGTGTATAATACACAGTAATAGTGTATAATACCCAGTAGTAGTGTATAATACCCAGCAGTAGTGTATAATACCCAGCAGTAGTGTATAATACCCAGCAGTAGTGTATAATACCCAGTAGTAGTGTATAATACCCAGTAGTAGTGTATAATACCCAGCAGTAGTGTATACTACCCAGTAGTAGTGTATAATACCCAGTAGTAGTGTATAATACCCAGTAGTAGTGTATAATACCCAGCAGTAGTGTATAATACCCAGCAGTAGTGTATAATACCCAGCAGTAGTGTATAATACCCAGTAGTAGTGTATAATACCCAGCAGTAGTGTATAATACCCAGTAGTAGTGTATAATACCCAGCAGTAGTGTATAATACCCAGCAGTAGTGTATACTACCCAGTAGTAGTGTATAATACACAGTAATAGTGTATAATACCCAGTAGTAGTGTATAATACCCAGCAGTAGTGTATAATACCCAGGTGAGGGGGAGTTGTAATGTCCCACTAAGGCCACTTGACAGGTATCTTGCTCCTGTATTCTAGCGTCTACCCTGGATGACAGCCAGCAGCACAGCTGATAATAAAGAAAATAAAGGTGTTACCAAAACGTTCTATAAGTACAACGTTGAAGAAAGACAAGGTTGGTATTCAGTCTTAATGTCATTTCTGGTAACCAGGAAAATAAAAAACAATGAACAGAAATACTCGTGGTAGATCTCCTTACCTGATCATGAGAAGAATGGACGTGAAGTGACTCTCCAAACTTCCACCCACACCAGTTAATACTACCACCAGTAGAAATTAAAGCACATCAGACTCCAGGAGCTGGAGTTTCGCCTCAGCCCGCTTTTCCCCTCACTATTTAATAATACAATCTGTACTTCATTATGGCAGCAAATTTCTCAGGAATTGCATTTTGAACATCTTGGCGTACTAGAAATTTGGCTGAAATTTAATTATATTATTTCTTGAATTGGATGCGTTAAGTCAGGTTAGCTTGGATTAAGTTCTTATAGGTTAGTAATGGTTTATTTAACCTATATGAATCTATATTTCAATAAATTTTCTGAGACAATGTCTGACTTCTAAAGTAAGAGTGGCTAATGTATGGCGTCACAACTTAAAATAAAATATTTCATTCTTCATTTTCATTCTCACGGAAAAAAATATCAGACTTATAAATTCACAAATATAATGTAAGAGAAATTGCAGCAAGATTTATGACAACCTGGGAGTGATAATGTCAGAGAATCTCACCTTCAAAGACCACAACAATGTATCTACCACATCTGCTAGAAAAAGGACAGGATGGATAATGAGAACCTTCAAAACTAGGGACGCCAAGCCCATGATGATTCTCTTCAAATCGCTTGTTCTCTCTAGGCTGGAATACTGCTGTACACTAACAGCCACCTTCAAGGCTGGCAACATTGCTGACCTGGAGAATGTACAAAGAACTTTCACGACACACATAAGTACAATAAGGCACCTAAATTACTGGAAACAGTTGAAGGTCCTTGATCTGTATTCCCTGGAACGCAGGCGAGAGAGAAATCCTAGAGGGAGTAGTACCAAACTTGCACACAATAATCACTCTATGAAAGCAAAAGACACGGCAGGAGATGCAACATCCCTCCAATGAAAAGCAGGGGCGCCACGAGTACACTGAGAGACAACACAATACGTATGAGAGGCCCAAGACTGTTCAACTGCCTCCCAGCATACATAAGGGGAATTACCAAAAGACCTCTGGCTGTCTTCAAGCAGGCACTTGACAGGCACCTAGTCAATACCTGACCAAACGGGCTGTGGTTCATACGCCAGCAGTAACAGCCTGGTTGATCAGACCCTGATCCACCACGAGGCATGGTCTCAGACCTCTCCATCTTGCAGGTTCCTTGATCATGATGAAGGTCAACTCTTGAACTAACAAACTCCAACACTTTTCTAATACAAGATTTTTTTCATTTGTTCAACATTCATTAATCGCTGAATAACTCTGTTGAGAAACCACTTTCACCTTAATTTTACTAACACATTGATGATGGATTGACTAGTAAACGAGGCAGAAATATTTACTTCAATAACAAAATATAGTTTATTTTTTTGCGTTTTTAAATAGAATTAGATGTTTTAGAATTGCCTCATCACACTGCATTTCTCATTCTCTTTAACCTTATCTTTTATTCACAAGTATGATACTGCTGAAGAATATATCATGCACACAGTTCCACTCACAATGTATCATGCACACAGTTCCACTCACAATGTATCATGCACACAGTTCCACTCACAATGTATCATGCACACAGTTCCACTCACAATGTATCATGCACACAGTTCCACTCACAATGTATCATGCACACAGTTCCACTCACAATGTATCATGCACACAGTTCCACTCACAATGTATCATACACACAGTTCCACTCACAATGTATCATACACACAGTTCCACTCACAATGTATCATGCACACAGTTCCACTTACAATGTATCATACACACAGTTCCACGCACAATGTATCATGCACACAGTTCCACTCACAATGTATCATGTACACAGTTCCACTCACTATGTATCATACACACAGTTCCACTCACAATGTATCATGCACACAGTTCCACTCACAATGTATCATGCACACAGTTCCACTCACAATGTATCATACACACAGTTCCACTCACAATGTATCATACACACAGTTCCACTCACAATGTATCATGCACACAGTTCCACTTACAATGTATCATACACACAGTTCCACTCACAATGTATCATACACACAGTTCCACTCACAATGTATCATGCACACAGTTCCACTCACAATGTATCATGTACACAGTTCCACTCACAATGTATCATACACACAGTTCCACTCACATTGTATCATACACACAGTTCCACTCACAATGTATCATGCACACAGTTCCACTCACAATGTATCATACACACAGTTCCACTCACAATGTATCATACACACAGTTCCACTCACAATGTATCATGCACATAGTTCCACTCACAATGTATCATGCACACAGTTCCACTCACAATGTATCATGCACACAGTTCCACTCACAATGTATCATGCACACAGTTCCACTCACAATGTATCATACACACAGTTCCACTCACAATGTATCATGTACACAGTTCCACTCACAATGTATCATGCACACAGTTCCACTCACAATGTATCATACACACAGTTCCACTCACAATGTATCATGCACACAGTTCCACTCACAATGTATCATGCACACAGTTCCACTCACAATGTATCATACACACAGTTAACATAAGAACATAAGAATGGAGGAACACTGCAGAAGGCCTACTGGCCCATACAAGGCAGGTCCTTATCAAAACCACCACTACCTAAGAATTTACTCCTGTACTCACGACACTAATCAAACCCAGCCCCTCCCACTCATATATTTGTCCAATCTCTTTTTAAAGCCACCCAAGGTCCTAGCCTCTATCACCCTACTCGGAAGATTGTTCCACGCATCTACAACTCTGTTCGAAAACCAGTACTTGCCTATGTCCTTTCTAAATCTAAATTTATCCAATTTAAATCCGTTATTTCTCGTTCTTACTTGGTTCGATATCCTCAGTATTTTATTAATATCTCCTTTGTTTATGCCCATCATCCACTTGTACACCTCGATGATATCTCCCTCATTCTACGTCTCTCCAGAGAGTGGAGATTCAATGCTCTAAGTCTATCTTCATACGGGAGATTTCTTATACTGTAAATCATTTTAGTCATTCTTCTTTGTATGTTCTCCAATGAATCTATATCCATCCTGTAGTAAGGAGACCAAAACTGAGCTGCATAATCCAAATGAGGTCTCACTAGTGATGTATAGAGCTGTAAAATAACTTTTGGACTTCTGTTGCTTATACTTCTTGAAATAAATCCTAGTAATCTGTTAGCCTTATTGCGCACACTTAGGCACTGTTGTCTTGGCTTTAGATTTCTGCTTACCATGACTCCCAAGTCTTTTCACATTCTGTATGATCAAGCTCAACTTCACCTAGTTTATAAATTCGAGGGATATTTTCATTACCAACGACTAGCACCTTACACTTGTCCACATTGAACTTCATCTGCCACTTTTCAGACCAAGACATTAATTTATCCAAATCCTCCTGGAGTTCACTGTTATCCTCCTCAGAATGAATTATACGGCCTATTTTTGTATCATCAGCAAATTTACTCATGTCACTTGCAATTCCTTCATCAAGGTCATTTATGTAAATTATGAACAACAATGGGCCCAAAACTGATCCTTGTGGAACGCCACTAGTGACAAATCCCCATTCAGATTTGACCCCATTAATGGAAACTCTCTGCTTTCTATTGGTAAGCCATGCCTCTATCCATGCTAGAACTTTACCTCCTATACCATGAGCTGCCACCTTTCTTAAGAGTCTCTTGTGAGGTACTCTATCGAAGGCCTTACTGAAATCCAAGTAAACTATATCATATTCTTTATCACTGTCTACTGCCTCAAATGTTTTATTGAAAACGTCAGTAAATTTGTCAGGCAGGAACGACCTCTCGTAAACCCATGCTGAGATTCATTAATCAAATTATGTTCTTCAAGGTGACTTCTGATAATATCAGCTATAATTGATTCTAATAATTTGCCTACTATAGACGTGAGGCTTATTGGACGGTAATTTGATGGAATGGACTTATCCCTGATTTGAATATAGGAACTACATTAGCTATCTTCCACATCTCTGGCACAACACCAGTTAGGATGGACGTATTAAACACATTCGTTAATGGCTGACTAAGTTCCATTTTGCATTCTTTAAGTACCCTGGAAAACAACTCGTCGGGTCCCGGGGACTTATTTTGCTTCAGTTTATCTATCTGTTTGATAACCATATCCTTCGTGACAGTAATATTAGTTAATTTGAATTCTTCAGGAACTGAATAATTGTTAATTTCTGGAATCTCATTTACGTCTTCTTGTGTAAAGACTGACAAAAAATAGTCATTAAATAGAGAACACATTTCCAGTTCGTTATCCGTCAGCTGTCCATTCCCAATTTTCAGAGGTCCTACCTTTTCCCTCACCTTCGTCCTGTACACTTGAAAGAACCCTTTTGGATTAGTCTTTGATTCATTAGCAACCTTAATCTCATAGTCACGTGTATCATGCACACAGTTCCACTCACAATGTATCATGCACACAGTTCCACTCACAATGTATGATACACACAGTTCCACTCAAAATGTATCATGCACACAGTTCCACCCACAATGTATCATACACACAGTTCCACTCACAATGTATCATACACACAGTTCCACTCACAATGTATCATACACACAGTTCCACTCACAATGTATCATGCACACAGTTGCACTCACAATGTATCATACACACAGTTCCACTCACAATGTATCATGCACACAGTTCCACTCACAATGTATAATGCACACAGTTCCACTCACAATGTATTATGCACACAGTTCCACTCACAATGTATCATGCACACAGTTCCACTCACAATGAACAACTGGCATCAATACTAAAAGGATTAATACCACAATATCTGTTATTAGGAAAGAAATATATGTCAGTTCTCTGTAATACTGAATTCTCACTTAATCTTTCTCTAGCAACTTTATATATCTTGATAAATAAGTTGATATTTTGAAGATGTAAAAATATTTTGCAATTTCCACATCACTGAGTTATTTAGATGTTGCATAACTTACCAAGAAGCCTAGAACAGCAGTGGCGCTCATACCTAATGTTGCATAACTTAGCAAGAAGCCTAGAGCAGCACTGTGCTCATACCTAATGTTGCATAACTTAGCAAGAAGCCTAGAGCAGCAGTTTTGCTCATACCTAATATTGCCTAACTTAGCAAGAAGCCTAGAGCAGCACTGTGCTCATACCTAATGTTGCATAACTTAGCAAGAAGCCTAGAGCAGCAGTTTTGCTCATACCTAATGTTGCATAACTTAGCAAGAAGCCTAAAGCAGCACTGTGCTCATACCTAATGTTGCATAACTTAGCAAGAAGCCTAGAGCAGCATTGTGTTTATTCCTAATTTTGCATAACTTAGCAAGAAGCCTAGAGCAGCAGTTGTGCTCATACCTAATGTTGCATAACTTAGCAAGAAGCCTAGAACAGCATTGTGCTCATACCTAATGTTGCATAACTTAGCAAGAAGCCTAGAGCAGCACTGTGCTCATACCTAACGTTGCATAACTTAGCAAGAAGCCTAGAGCAGCAGTTGTGCTCATACCTAATGTTGCATAACTTAGCAAGAAGCCTAGAGCAGCAGTTGTGCTCATACCTAATGTTCCATATAACGAATTAATTAAAAAGTTGTCATTGGCATGTTTTGTCCAGTCACCGTTTTTTTTTTTTTTTTTTTTTTTATTTCACTGTTTTCAATTATATTGTCTAACTTGCGGTTTAGCTTGACTCCGAGGTCATTGCAAACTCTTCTGGGTTTGTAATGAGCTCAAAAGTTTTTTGATCTGTATTTAGTGGTGAGGCGATCTGTGTCTTGTGATGACTTACCTTGTGAGCGCTTTGTAAATACTACAACCAACAATGCTCTCCATCGAGCAGTTGTACCAGCTAGCTAAGTGTGTGCTGGGGAAGGCAAATGAATTGGCCAAACTCGACGATTCGGCTTATATAAACAAACACACACACACACACACATAGAACAGAGGAACTTACGACGACGTTTCGGTCCGACTTGGACCATTTACAAAGTCACACTAACACAAAGGACAGGTAGGCCAGCAGACAGGGAAGGGCACAAGAAAGCTGGCGGCCCGCATAGGGCCGCCAGCTTTATTGCAGTGCTCCTCTTTCCTAGAATATGACTGACTCCAATACTACTACTTCCACTACCACTACTACTTCCACTATTACTCCACCACCACCACTTTCATCTGCCCTTTCCTGTCTGCTGGCCTATATATATATTACCCCTTCTACCTGTTCTGTGTGTTAGTGTGACTTTGTAAATGGTCCAAGTCGGACCGAAACGTCGTCGTAAGCTCCTCTCTTCTATGTGTGGGTTATTTGTGTATTGTTCCAGTCACGGTATTGTGCTTTTTTTGTTACACATATATATATGTCGTACCTAATAGGTAAAACTGGTCAATTAGCAAGAACTCATTTAAAATTAAGTCCTTTCTAAAATTTTCTCTTATACGTTTAAAGATATATTTTTTTCATTAATGTTATTGTAAAAAAAATTCAATATACAATTATTATTGTTGTTATCATTAAACCCCTCAAGGGAGGTTCCTTGACGCTGGTGAGGGGCTCTTGTTCTAGGGAATTGGATCTGTGCTCCAGTTCCCTGAATTAAATCGGAATACCTTCAATTCCCCCCCCCACATGTTCTGGAGTTTACCTGGAGAGAGTTCCAGGGGTCAACGCCCCTGCGGCCCGGTCTGTGACTAGGCCTCATGGTGAATCAGAGCCTGATCAACCAGGCTGTTACTGCTGGTCGCACGCAGTCCGACGTACGAACCACAGCTTGGCTGGTCAGGCACTGACTTTAGGTGCCTGTCCAGTGCCTGCTTGAAGACAGCCAGGGGTCTATTGGTAATCCCCCTTATGTACGCTGGGAGGCAGTTGAACAGTCTTGGGCCCCTGACACTTATTGTGTTGTCTCTCAACGTGCTAGTGGCACCCCTGCTCTTCATTGGGGGGATGTTACATCGCCTGCCGAGTCTTTTGCTTTCGTAGGGAGTGATTCTCGTGTGCAAGTTTGGTACTAATCCCTCGAGAATTTTCCACGTGTATATAATAATTTCTCTCCCGCCTGCGTTCTAGAGAGTACAGGTTTAGGAACTTCAAGCGTTCCCAGTAATTGAGGTGGTTTATCACACTTATGCGTGCGGTGAAGGTTCTCTGCACATTTTCAAGGTCAGCAATTTCACCCGCCTTGAAAGGTGCAGTTAGTGTGCTGCAATATTCCAGCCTAGATAGAACAAGCGATCTGTAAAGTGTCAACATGGGCTTGGTATGCCTGGTTTTGAAGGTTCTCATTATCCATCCTGTCATTTTTCTAGCATATGCGATTGCTACGGTGTTATGGTCCTTGAAGGTGAGATCCTCTGACATGATCACTCCCAGGTCTTTTACATTAGTTTTTCGCTCTATTATGTGGTTGGAATTTGTTTTATACTCTGATGTACTGCATAATCCTACGGGTTTAGCGCTCTTCCATGATTATAATAATGTTATCATTATTATTATTTGTGTTGGGTGTTTGGTGAGCTGGTGACTGCTGACAGCTTCTGCAGTGTGTTGTGAAACTGGTGGTCTCTACCTCTTACATCTTAGATTTTGGGCACTTATAGACCACTGTATTTAGCTTTTCCTAGATTTTGGGCACTTATAGATCACTGTAATTAGCTTTTCTAGATTTTGGGCACTTATAGATCACTGTTTTAGCTTTTCTAGTTTTTTTTTCAACTCCATCACACCATGGAAATAAATGGTATAAAATACTGACACAATGGAAATAAAACCATATAAACAGTGTAATGTGATCCTTTATTGACAACGTTTCGCCCACACAGTGGGCTTTATCAAGTCACAAACCTGTTTGTGACTTGAAAAAGCCCACTGTGTGGGCGAAACGTTGTCAATAAAGGATCACATTATACTGCTTATGTGGTTATATTTCAATCACACCATGTACTATGGTGTCACTGTTATTAGCTATGGTAAGTGACATGAGTAAATTTGCTGATGATACAAAAATAGGCCGTATAATTCATTCTGAGGAGGATAACAGTGAACTCCAGGAGGATTTGGATAAATTAATGTCTTGGTCTGAAAAGTGGCAGATGAAGTTCAATGTGGACAAGTGTAAGGTGCTTGTCGTTGGTAATGAAAATATCCCTCGAATTTATAAACTAGGTGAAGTTGAGCTTGATCATACAGAATGTGAAAAAGACTTGGGAGTCATGGTAAGCAGAAATCTAAAGCCAAGACAACAGTGCCTAAGTGTGCGCAATAAGGCTAACAGATTACTAGGATTTATTTCAAGAAGTATAAGCAACAGAAGTCCAAAAGTTATTTTACAGCTCTATACATCACTAGTGAGACCTCATTTGGATTATGCAGCTCAGTTTTGGTCTCCTTACTACAGGATGGATATAGATTCATTGGAGAACATACAAAGAAGAATGACTAAAATGATTTACAGTATAAGAAATCTCCCGTATGAAGATAGACTTAGAGCATTGAATCTCCACTCTCTGGAGAGACGTAGAATGAGGGAGATATCATCGAGGTGTACAAGTGGATGATGGGCATAAACAAAGGAGATATTAATAAAATACTGAGGATATCGAACCAAGTAAGAACGAGAAATAACGGATTTAAATTGGATAAATTTAGATTTAGAAAGGACATAGGCAAGTACTGGTTTTCGAACAGAGTTGTAGATGCGTGGAACAATCTTCCGAGTAGGGTGATAGAGGCTAGGACCTTGGGTGGCTTTAAAAAGAGATTGGACAAATATATGAGTGGGAGGGGCTGGGTTTGATTAGTGTCGTGAGTACAGGAGTAAATTCTTAGGTAGTGGTGGTTTTGATAAGGACCTGCCTTGTATGGGCCAGTAGGCCTTCTGCAGTGTTCCTCCATTCTTATGTTCTTATGTTCTTATGGTAACTACTGATGTGAGGATTACTAGAAGGAAATGCTTTCTGTTGTGAATACAGCATTCACTGTTGTGTATACAGCATTCACTGTTGTGTATACAACATTCACTGTTGTGTATACAGCATTCACTGTTGTGTATACAGCATTCACTGTTGTGTATACAGCATTCACTGTTGTGTATACAACATTCAGTTGTGTATACAGCATTCACTGTTGTGTATACAGCATTCACTGTTGTGTATACAGCATTCACTGTTGTGTATACAGCATTCACTGTTGTGTATACAGCATTCACTGTTGTGTATACAGCATTCACTGTAGTGTATACAGCATTCACTGTTGTGTATACAGCATTCACTGTTGTGTATACAGCATTCACTGTTGTGTATACAGCATTCACTGTTGTGTATACAGCATTCACTGTTGTGTATACAGCATTCACTGTTGTGTATACAGCATTCACTGTTGTGTATACAGCATTCACTGTTGTGTATACAGCATTCACTGTTGTGTATACAGCATTCACTGTTGTGTATACAGCATTCACTGTTGTGTATACAGCATTCACTGTTGTGTATACAGCATTCACTGTTGTGTATACAGCATTCACTGTTGTGTATACAGCATTCACTGTTGTGTATACAGCATTCACTGTTGTGTATACAGCATTCACTGTTGTGTATACAGCATTCACTGTTGTGTATACAGCATTCACTGTTGTGTATACAGCATTCACTGTTGTGTATACAGCATTCACTGTTGTGTATACAGCATTCACTGTTGTGTATACAGCATTCACTGTTGTGTATACAGCATTCACTGTTGTGTATACAGCATTCACTGTTGTGTATACAGCATTCACTGTTGTGTATACAGCATTCACTGTTGTGTATACAGCATTCACTGTTGTGTATACAGCATTCACTGTTGTGTATACAGCATTCACTGTTGTGTATACAGCATTCACTGTTGTGTATACAGACATTCACTGTTGTGTATACAGCATTCACTGTTGTGTATACAGCATTCACTGTTGTGTATACAGCATTCACTGTTGTGTATACAGCATTCCTGTTGTGTATACAGCATTCACTGTTGTGTATACAGCATTCACTGTTGTGTATACAGCATTCACTGTTGTGTATACAGCATTCACTGTTGTGTATACAGCATTCACTCTTGTGTATACAGCATTCACTGTTGTGTATACAGCATTCACTGTTGTGTATACAGCATTCACTGTTGTGTATACAACATTCACTGTTGTGTATACAGCATTCACTGTTGTGTATACAGCATTCACTGTTGTGTATACAGCATTCACTGTTGTGTATACAGCATTCACTGTTGTGTATACAGCATTCACTGTTGTGTATACAGCATTCACTGTTGTGTATACAGCATTCACTCTTGTGTATACAGCATTCACTCTTGTGTATACAAGATTTGTACACCCTTTCGTGTTTCCACTGTATTGTACTCTGTGTTATCACTATATGTACATACGTAAGACTAACAGTAAGTAGAGATTATTAAACAACTGGCTCAGGTGGTGGGATCCTGGCGACTCCTGGCAACTGATTACACAATTCATTATCCACTAGGCCTATTTCTGAAACTACACTCCTTACACCACAACATTTATTATGGTATCTTATCTATACACTGTGTACCACTGTGATATACACTGTGTTCCACTGTGATATACACTGTGTACCACTGTGATATACACTGTGTACCACTGTGATATACACTATGTACCACTGTGATATACACTGTGCACCACTGTGATATACACTATGTACCACTGTGATATACACTGTGTACCACTGTGATATACACTGTGTACCACTGTGATATACACTGTGTACCACTGTGATATACACTGTGCACCACTGTGATACACACTGTGTACCACTGTGATATACACTGTGCACCACTGTGATATACACTATGTACCACTGTGATATACACTGTGTACCACTGTGATATACACTATGTACCACTGTGATATACACTATGTACCACTGTGATATACACTGTGTACCACACACTTATTTGTGGTTGCAGGGGTCGAGTCATAGCTCCTGGCTATGACTCTTTGTGTTCTATTTGTTAGGAAATTATAGATCCTTCTGCCAACTTTTCCTGTTATTCCTTTATCACGCATTTTGTGTGCTATTACACCATGGTCACACTTGTCAAAGGCTTTTGCAAAGTCTGTGTATATAACATCTGCATTCTGTTTGTCTTCTAGAGCATCCAGGACCTTGTCGTAGTGGTCCAGTAATTGGGACAGACAGGAGCGACCTGCTCTAAACCCATGTTGCCCTGGGTTGTGTAACTGATGGGTATCTAGATGAGTGGCGATCTTGCTTCTTAGAACCCTTTCAAAGATTTTTATGACATGGGACGTTAGCACTATTGGTCTGTTGTTCTTTGCTATTGCTTTACTGCCCCCTTTGTGGGGTGGGGCTATGTCTGCTGTTTTTAGTAACTGCGGGACAACCCCAGTTTCCATGCTCACTCTCCATAGGATGTTAAAAGCACGTGATAGGGGCTTCTTGCAGTTCTTGATGAATACGGAGTTCCATGAGTCTGGGCCTGGGGCGGAGTGCATGGGCGTGTCATTTATCGCCTCTTCGAAGTCATTGGGCGTCAGAATAATGTCAGATAGGTTTGCGTCTATCAAGTTCTCTGGCACTCTCATAAAAAATTCATTTAGGTCTTCGACTCTTAGTCTGGTTAGCTGCTTGCTAAAAACTGAGTCATACTGGGACTTTAGTAGCTCACTCATTTCCTTGCTGTCATCTGTGTAGGACCCATCCCGTTTAAGTAGGGGTCCAATACTGGATGTTGTTTTCGACTTAGTGCCAGGAAAAAAGACACCCCCGCCCCCATACTACCAATCCGACGACATTCATCTTTGCAAATATACAGGGTCTAAAGCCAGCGACGAACAACAAAATACCTTACATTCGTGGACTGCTTAAAGAGTCAAATGAAATGTTTGCGGCTTTCATAGAGACCCACATAAAGGATCAATTGAACAATGAAATATGAATCCCGGGCTACAACCTATACAGATGTGACAGAGTGAACAGGCAAAAGGAGGGGGTTTGGCCTGTATATCACAGAGTCACTTATATGCTCAGAACTACTAAATGCCTCATATGATGTAGTTGAATTTTAGCATTAGAGATCGAGAACCAAAACCTGGTCATCGTGGTTGTATACAAGCCTCCGGATGCAACGTCCCAACAATTCCAGGAACAGCTTCTGAAAATTGACCACTGTCTGGAAAATCTTCCAGCTCCTGCCCCCAACATCTTGCTCTGGGGAATTTCAACCTAAGCCACCTAAAATGGAGGAATATTGCAAACAATGTGGTAGCAGAGATAACACCAGGAGGCAGCTCAGATGAAAACTCGCACACACATGAACTTTTAAATCTCTGCACCAAATTCACCTTACACCAGCAAATAGTAGAGCCTACAAGATTGAAGAATACGGCTGGACCTCATCTTCACTAACGATAGTCACTCCCTACGAAAGCAAAAGACTCGGCAGACGAAGTAACATCCCCCCAATGAAAAGCAGGGGTGCCACTAGCACGTTGAGAGACAAAACAATAAATGTCAGGGGCCCAAGACTGTTCAACTGCCTCCCAACATTCCTCAGGGGGATTACCAACAAACCCCTGGCTGTCTTCAAGCAGGCAATGGACAGGCACCAAAAGTCGGTACCTGACCAGCCAGGCTGTGGTTCGTACGTTGAATTTGCGTGCATCCAGCAGTAACAGCCTGGTTGATCAGGCTCTGATCCAACATGAGGCCTAGTCACAGACCGGGCCGCAGGGGCGTTGACCCCTGGAACTCTCTCCAGGTATACTCCAGGTATGTCTAGAACAAATTAACTCTGCGGCACTTGAGGTTTGCTCAAGAAAAATTCCCTAAAGGGAAAGGAGTAGATGTAAACTAGAAAGAGAAAGACGCTCCCTATGCAGGCGAAGGCAAAGATTAACAGAGCGGCTACAAAAAGCCAATATATCTGAAATATGTAGGGAAACACTGGTCAGAGAAATAGCAAACATCGAACTAAAAGTTTGTTAGTTTAATATCTTTATTATGCACCCCATACCCATCCTGTGGGTGGTAGTCAAAAGATTACAGTGGTGCATAATGGGTCCAGGGACTGGGCCCCAAAGTTTTGATAGCTGAGCAAGTTACAAAGGTAATGAACTCAAAAGTTACAAAGGTAATGAATCATGTAAGTAAATTTATTTACTTACAGTTATACATGGTTACTATCAAATTATAAAGCAATGAACAATTCACTAGTCTGCACCCGGTCACAAGTGTAATGAGTTCTTGGTGCAAATATTAATTGTTTCCTTACACACACACACACACACACACACACACACACACACACACATACAACAGGCCTAGTGTCTAATCGACATGTGCCTAGGACATAATGATAACTAACACACGTGGCGAGGTGTCAGAGTGAGCGCCGGTGATGCGTGGGATTCCACAGGGGTCAGTCCTTGGACCAGTGCTGTTTCTGATATTTGTGAACGACATGATGGAAGGAATAGACTCTGAAGTGTCCCTGTTTGCAGATGATGTGAAGTTAATGAGAAGAATTCAATCGGATAAGGATGAGGCAGAACTACAAAGGGACCTGGACAGGCTGCAAGCCTGGTCCAGCAATTGGCTCCTGGAATTCAATCCCACCAAGTGCAAAGTCATGAAGATTGGGGAAGGGCAAAGAAGACCGCAGACAGAGTACAGTCTAGGGGGGCCAGAGACTACAAACCTCAATCAAGGAAAAGATCTTGGGGTGAGTATAACACCAGGCACATCTCCAGAGGCGCACATCAACCAAATACTAACTGCTGCAGCATACAGGCGCCTAGCAAACCTAAGAACAGCATTCCGACATCTAAATAAAGAATGGTTCAGGACCCTGTACACTGTGTACGTTAGGCCCATACTGGAGTATGCAGCACCAGTTTGGAACCCACACCTAGCCAAGCACGTAAGGAAGCTAGAGAAAGTGCAAATGTTTGCAACAAGACTAGTCCCGGAGCTAAGGGGTATGTCCTACGAGGAGAGGTTAAGGGAAATCGACCTGACGACACTGGAGGACAAGAGAGAATTGGGGGACATGATAACAACATATAAGATACTGAGAGGAATTGACAAGGTGGACAGAGACAGAATGTTCCAGAGATGGGACACAGCAACAAGGGGACACAGTTGGAATCCCAGGGATGTTAGGAAGTATTTCTTCAGTCACAGAGTGGTCGGGAAGTGGAATAGTATGGGAAGATATGTAGTGGAGGCAGGATCCATTCATAGTTTTAAAAAGAGGTATGATAAAGATCATGGCGCAGGGAGAGTGATCCGGTAGCGGCCAGTGAAGAGGCGGGGCCAGGAGCTATGAATCGACCCCTGCAACCACAACTAGGTGAGTACACACACTAAAGGGGAGACTACACGAGTATGAGGAACTTCCTGCAGGAGGTTCAGTGGAACAGAGACATGGAAGGAAAGTCAGTAAACGAAATGATGGAATACGTAACAACAAAATGCAGGGAGGCAGAGGAAAGGTTTGTTCCCAAGGGCAACATAAATAATGGGAAGTCCAGAACGAGCCCTTGCTTTACCCAAAGGTGCAGGGAGGCAAAGACTAAGTGCGCTAGAGAATGGAAAAAGTACAGAAGGCAAAGAACCCAGGAAAAAAAGGAGATTATTCGTAGAGACAGAAACGAGTATGCACAGATAAGAAGGGAGGCCCAGCGACAGTACGAAAATGACATAGCATCGAAAGTCAAGTCTGACCCGAAACTGCTGTATAGTCACATTAGGAGGAAGACAACAGTCAAAGACCAGGTGATCAGGCTGAGGAAGGAAGGTGGGGAACTCACAAGAAACGATCAAGAGGTATGTGAGGAGCTCAACACGAGATTTAAAGAGGTATTTACAGTGGAGGCAGAAAAGACTCTGGGAAGACAGATCAGAGCAGGACACCAACAAGGAATATTCCAAGTGTTGGATGACATACAAATAACTGAGGAGGAGGTGAAGAAGTTGCTCAGTGACCTTGACACCTCAAAGGCGATGGGACCAAACATCTCCCCGTGGGTCCTAGGAGAGGGAGCAGAGATGCTGTGTGTGCCACTAACCACAGTCTTCAACACATCCCTTGAAACTGGGCAACTACCTGAGGTATAGAAGAAAGCAAATGTAGTTCCCATTTTTAAGAAAGGAGACAGAAACAAGGCACTAAACTATAGACCAGTGTCACTTACGTGTATAGTGTGCAAAGTCATATAGAAGATTATCAGGAGGAGAATGGTGGAACACCTGGAATGGAACAAGATTATAAACAACAACCAGCACGGGTTTATGGAAGGCAAGTCCTGAGTCACAAACCTTCTGGAGTTCTATGACAAGTTAACAGAAGTAAGACACGAGAGAGAGGGATAGGTTGATTGCATTTTCTTGGACTGTAGGAAGGCCTTTGAAACAGTTCCTCACAAGAGATTAGTGCAGAAGCTAGAGGATCAGGCATGTATAACAGGAAGGCCACTGCAATGGATCAGAGAATACCTGACAGGGAGGCAACAGCAGGACATGGTATGTGACAAGGTATCACAGTGGGCGCCTGTGACGAGCGGGGTCCCACAGGGGTCAGTCCTAGGACCAGTGCTATTCTTGGTATATGTGAATGACGTGACGGACGGGATAGACTCAGAGGAGTCAATGTTCGCAGATGATGTGAAGTTAATGAGGAGAATTAAATCAGATGAGGATCAGGCAGGACTTCAGAGAGATCTGGACATGCTGGACATCTGGTCCAGCAACTGGCTTCTCGAATTTAACCCTGCCAAATGCAAAGTCATGAAGATTTGGGAGGGGCAAAGAAGACCGCAGACAGAGTATAGGCTAGGTGGCCAAAGACTGCAAACCTCGCTCAAGGAGAAAGGTCTTGGGGTCAGTATAACACCAAGCACGTCTCTGGAAGCACACATCAACCAGATAACTGCTGCAGCATATGGGCGACTGGCAAACCTGAGAATAGCGTTCCAATACCTTAGTAAGGAATTGTTCAATACACTGTACACCGTGTACGTCAGGCCCATACTAGAGTATGCAGCGCCAGTTTGGAACCCGTACCTGGTCAAGCACGTCAAGAAATTAAGAGAATGTGCAAAGGTTTGCGACAAGGCTAGTTCCAGAGCTAAGGGAAATGTCCTACGAAGAAAGGTTAAAGGAAATCGGCCTGATAACACTGGATTTCAGGAGGGTTAGGGAAGACATGATAACGACATACAAAATAATGCGGGAATAGACAAGGTGGATAGAGATAGGATGTTCCAGAGAGGGGACAGAAACAAGGGGTCACAATTGGAAGATGAAGACTCAGATGAGTCAAAGGGATGATAGGAAGTATTTCTTCAGCCATAGAGTAGTCAGGAAGCGGAATAGTCTAGCAAGTGATGTAGTGGAGGCAGGAACTATACATAGCTTTAAGACGCTGGTCAGGTACCGACATTAGGTGCCTGTCCAGTGCCCGCTTGAAGACAGCCATGGGTTTGTTGGTAATCCTCCTGATGTATGCTGGGAGGCAGTCTTAGGCCCCTGACACTTATTGTGTTGTCCCTCAACGTGCTAGTGGCACCCCTGCTTTTCATTGGGGGGATGTTACATCGCCTGCCGAGTCTTTTGCTTTCGTAGGGAGTGACTCTCGTGTGCAAGTTTGGTACTATTCCCTCGAGAATTTTCCACGTGTATATAATAATGTATCTCTCCCGCCTGCGTTCTAGAGAGTACAGGTTTAGGAACTTCAAGCGTTCCCAGTAATTGAGGTGGTTTATCGCAGTTATGTGTGCCGTGAAGGTTCTCTGCACATTTTCTAGGTCAGCAATTTTACCTGCCTTGAAAGGTGCAGTTAGTGTGCAGCAATATTCCAGCCTAGATAGAACAAGCGACCTGTAAAGTGTCAACATCGGCTTAGCATCCCTGGTTTTGAAGGTTCTCATTATCCATCCTGTCATTTTTCTAGCAGATGCGATTGCTATGGTGTTATGGTCCATGAAGGTGAGATCCTCTGACATAATCACTCCCAGGTCTTTGACATTAGTTTTTCGCTTTACTGTGTGGTTGGATTTAGTTTTGTACTCTGATGAGATATTAATTTCCTCACGTTTTCCATATCTGAGTAATTGAAATTTCTCCTCATTGAACTTCATATTGTTTTCTGCAGCCCATTTAAAGATTTGGTTGATGTCTGCTTGGAGTCTTGCAGTGTCTTCAATAGTGGACACTTTGTTTTTTGGGGGGAGGCGGTTTATCGATTCTGAGAGCTATGTTTTTGGACCTCAGGGGATTTAACGATCAAATGCAAAGGGGTCTAGTGTATTGTCTTGTGGATTTTGTTTGTGGTTCATGGAGATTCCAGGATCTGGGAGCTGGGGAAAGGATTAGGGCTCTTTCAACATGTGTTTACAAGACAAAGTGCAGAAATCGTTCGGCTTATGGGTGGGAGTGGGAAACTGCTTTCAATCATTCGTACAGGGAGTTGAGGATAGGGGATCTGTTGGGGTAGTGATGGGTTGGAGAGAGGCTTGACAATCGATATGGACGGTGAGAATTTTGGGGAAGTGTTTTTGTAGAAGGTGCTGGGTAAGGTAAATGAAAGTGTGCTGGTGGAAAAAAAAAAGTAGTGGGAGAGGGCCACTTAGTGGGGGGTCTTTAGTGGGGGGGGGTTCGGGAGACATTACCCTATGTTTGGGGCAGAGACAGACGGATGACTCAGTCTATATGAATTTGGGTTGCAGAGGAAGAGTGTGGTGTGCTTGGTTTATTTGTTTCTTTTCTTTTTGACTAATTTAAAGCATATAGGCTGTTATGTTTGTGCAAGGGCGAAGGTTTGGCGGGGGAAGGGGAGGAGGTTGATAGGCTCTAGGTCTGCATTGGCCACCAGGTATCCCGATGTTAGGTTAGTAATGAAACCCGGTATAAAAGCTCCCTGTAGATTACGGACTGGTATCCAAGGTTTCACAAAAGTATATCTCGTGCAGCGTGGTATCTAGAGCCCCACATCTTACACATGCACCATCTTTCACTAAACCCATTCTCAATAAGGACGCCTTAGAAGCGACGGCATCGTGTAAAAACCTATACATAAACTCTCGATCCCTTGACCTCATCCGCATTCCCTTTAATCCCCCCCAGATATCAGCCTATCCATACATGGGATAAACCGACGTACATTCAATTACCGGGAGATTTCCCCCCAGCCTACCGAGCATACCAACCGAGATGCACTGCGTTTGTGTCATCACCGACAAACTCCTCAAGATGTCCTTGCAAAAAGCCAAATCCCTATCATCCCACCATTCGCTCATCTCTCTTAATACCCCTCCCACTCTCTCTTCCCCACTCCTACCTAAGCCTCCCCTTTTCACCAGACATCTTCGGAGGTACAAGCACAGCAACCTGCGTTCTAACCAGATTAACCCCTATTCACCTTGTTGCGCACAACATCGCGCCCTAACCAATGCCTCCCCCGGCCCACACATACTTAAAAACCATCTGTTCCAACGTGTCCACATCTACCCACATCAAAGGAAAAATGGCAGCTACATACCACAGCTTACTATAAACCATATTATTCACTACAATCACCCTCTGCCTCAAAGTCACTTCCTTCGCTCTCCAAACCTACAATAGATCCATCGCCCCCTTTACTACCCTACACGAATTCATTTCTCTTGCCAGACGACAGTCCTTCATGAATTCCACCCCACATATCCTGACGCTTTTCACAACGTGCCAACCCTGACCCTGGCCCAACGTTCCTCCCACCCACGTACCTACCTCCAATAATTTAGTCTTGTTATAATTTATTCTCATCCCAGTCGCACCACAAAACACACGTACAATATCCCCCACATTCACTAACCCCTGCACTGAACTCACAAGTACTGTGGTATCATCCACGTTAGGGATGTATCGGATGTGAAAAATTTAAATATCCGGTATGCGGATGTGTATACGGATGTCTTACTTACTTATTTTGCGGATGCGGATGCGGATATCTGCTTACAGTAAAATACGGATGCGGATGCGGATATCTGCTTACAGTAAAATACGGATGCGGATGCGGATATCTGCTTACAGTAAAATGCGGATGCGGATGCGGATTACGGATGTCACATCTTGACATCCGGCGGATGCGGATGCGGATTACGGATGTCACATCTTGACATCCGGCGGATGCGGATGCGGATTTTGCAGGACAGTCATAAAATACCTGATTTTTGTTTTTTACCATAAGAACATAAGAAAGGAGGAACACTGCAACAGGCCTACTGGCCCATACTGCAGGTCCATGTCAAAACCAACCCACCAAAATATTTGTCAACCCATCCCCATCCAGCAAGAAGCCGACAACCCCCCAACCATTGTCAAGTCCCGTCAAATCCAACCCCTCCACCACAACCCTCTCCTCACACTCCCTCTCACTCCAACCCTCTCACTCACAACCCCTCTCACTCACACTCCCTCTCACTCACAACCCCTCTCACTCACAAGAACACAGAATGTTAAGTAAAAGGACACAAATGCAACTAATGAGACATTTTATTGTGGCAACGTTTCGCTCTCCAGGAGCTTTTTCAAGCCGTTACAAACAATGCATGGACACACAGGGTATATATAGGTTCAATGAGACAATAAAATGTCTCATTAGTTGCATTTGTGTCCTTTTACTTAACATATTGTCGGTAATTCTACCAATATTAATACAAGAACACAGAAATAAGGAACAATGCAGCAAGCTAACTGGTCCACACTAGGTAGGTCGAAATAAATGGTATAAAATACCGACACAATGGAAAAATAAACACATAAGCAGTATATGTGATCCTTTATGACACGTTTGCCCACGCAGTGGCTTTATCGAGTCACAGACAGATCTACTGTGACAGATCTGTCTGTGACTCGATAAAGCCCACTGCGTGGGCGAAACGTTGTCAATAAAGGATCACATTATACTGCTTATGTGTTTATTTTTCCACTAGGTAGGTCCCCCTATAACCCAAAACCAATCTCACAAACAAAAACTCCTACCCAACCCATCTACTTCATCTATGGAATATGCTTTGATAATTAGGGCACTATAAAATAGGGTACTAAAGGAGCTGAAGCACCTGGTTCACCACAAGAGCACCAAAAGAGCTGAAGTAGGTGGTGGCCAAGGGTTAGGCAAGTGAAGAATTCCCTGTATTAAGATACTAAGATGTTGCTGTGTCAGACAGTAACTCCAGGCTGATGGACTGACCACCTCAAACTCCTCCTGTTCTTCACGATTCTCCTTTGTATGGACTGATGAAGCCACTGTGTGGCGAAACGTTTCCTCAATAAAGATACATAAGAACATAAGAAAGGAGGAACACTGCAGCAGGCCTGTTGGCCCATACTAGGCAAGTCCTTCCCAATCCATCCCACTAACAGAATATTTGCTCAACCTAATTTTCAATGCATGTGTCTAATAAACACATAAGCAGTATAATGTGATCCTTTATTGTGTTTATTTTTCCATTGTGTCGGTATTTTATACCATTTATTTCCATTGCATGTGTCTAATTTATCAGCCTAGTAGGGTTATTGAAGCTAGCACCTTGGGTAGTTTTAAATTAGGTTGGATAAATTCATGAGTGAGAGGGGTTGGTTTTGAGTGGGACTTATTATCAAAGCTTATTTCTTGGATAGAATTGAAAATTTGGTTGGGCAAATATTCTATTAGTGGGGTGGATTGTGAAGGACCTGCCTAGTATGGGCCAAGAGGCCTGCTGCAGTGTTCCTCCTTTCTTATGTTCTCTCTCTCTCTCTCTCTGCACAGGTCATTAAGTTATAATATTTGAAGCTGCAATGTTAATTTGTAAATCATAAGAACAAGTTTGTGGGAACAAACATGCAAGCTCTGCCACATCCGCTTTGTTAGGCCCAGATGTGGATGCGGATATTTATTTAATAGTGATTACGGACGCGGATGCGGATGTCTCACTTAGGAAAACTACGGATGCGGATGCGGATACGGATGTCTCATTTAGAAAAATACGGATGCGGATGCGGATGTCTCATTTAGAAAAAATACGGATGCGGATATAAGAATTTATGCGGATGCTCCGGGGATGCGGATGCGGATACGGATATCTGATACATCCCTAATCCACGTACCCCACTATGCCCGTGCGTTCTTCTGCCTCAACGACGTTCATCCACACTCCTACCTCAACTAATCTATAAAAAGGGTCCTGTAGGCACGGAAATAAGATCTGCAACAGGGGGCAACCCTGCCGCAGATCCCTGCCCATAGTAACTAAAGCCCCTAATCTGCCATTTACCTGTACCCTGACGCGCACTCCCATATACATCCTCTCGACCCATCCCACAATTTCCTCCCTAAAACCTTGCCTTCTCATCACCTCATACAGCACATCTCGTTCTACACTATCATATGCCCCCTTCCAATCCAACGCTAAGATCCCACCCCTCCCATATGCTACATAGTCTTTAATATGCTCAAGACCCCTTACCACGCTCCTACCAGGAATTCCACACTGCCCCTCTGCAATCACCTTCCCCAATACCCTCTTTATCCTATTAAATAACAAAAAAGGCACAATACCGTGACTGGAACAATACACACACAACCCGCACATATAAAAGAGAGGAGCTTACGACGACGTTTCGGCCCGACTTGGACCATTTACAAAGTCACACTACCCACACAGAGACAGAGGAAGGGTATTTATAGGCAGGCAGACAGGGGAGGGTACAAGAGAGTGGGGAAATGTAGGAGTAGTGGTAGTAGTGGTAGTAGTAAAGGTAGTAGTAAAGGTAGTAGAGTAGACAGTCATATGGGAAGGAGCACTGCTATGAGGCTAGCGGCCCGCAAGGGGGTACGAGAGGGAAGAAAAGCGAAAAATGAAGGAAAATACAAGGCAAAAGAAAGAACAGAAAGAAAGGAAAACCCAAGGAGAAAAAGGAGAAGGGGGAAGATAAGACAGGGAAGGAATCAGGTTAAGTCACGGGTGTTCTGAAGTTTAGAGCATTTAACAATGTAATGAGAGAGGAAAGCATCAACAGAGACAAAGCCAGGGCTAAGATTCATACAGGGAAAGTTGTGTATAAGGGAGGATTCAACCAGGCGGCGACTATGAAAGTTAGACGTAGGGTAGACAGTTTTAGCAGAAGACCAATCAATGGGATGACTGTGATCTCTGACATGACAGAAAAGAGCATTATTAGTGTCGGCAAGCCTAACACTATTTTTGTGCTCCTGAGTCTGTCAGAAAGAGATCGGCCAGTTTCTCCGAAGTACTGAAGAGGACAGGAGGAGCAAGAAATAGAGTAGACACCAGGAGAATCTGTGGAGGTAGGGGAGGTATGAACTAGATTAGTGCGAAGAGTGTTAGTTTGGCTCCTCTCTTTTATATGTGCGGGTTGTGTGTGTATTTATCCTATTACCTAGTATCTTGGCTAAAATCTTGTAGTCTGCATTCATTAAAATTATGGGCCTATAATTACTTATAGAGTCCCCCCCCTTCCCCTTCCTGACTAACACAACTACCCCTGTGCTACTCCCTCCCTCCCCTACTCCATCAGACTTCATACAATTCATGAAGCACACTAGACAGTCCCTCACTGCGTCCCAATTCTCCCTATAAAATTCATTCGCAATCCCATCTATTCCTGGAGAACTTCCCTTACTCAAACCTTGCACCGCCTCCCATACCTCATCTGCACTAATTACACCCCCCCATAACCTCCCGATCTCGCTCCCCCAACCTCCTGTTGATTCCCTCCAACAGAAGATTCCTATACTTAGACGCCACATCCACACTGTTCATATACTTTGCAAACCATTTATCCACAAATACTCCTACCGCCTCCATACCACGTATCACCATACCTTGTTCATAACTTTCCAGACGCTGCTCAACCTCCATGCATTCAATTGTCCAAGTTACAATTCAAAAATATTCCACGCCCAGCCTTGGTTGTGTGCGGGTGTATTGAGGAGACCTCTGGAGGCCGACTTGTGAGATTTTATTTTCACAGCCATGACGGAGGGATACAGGCGCCGCGTAAACACCATTGGTATTGAAGTACTTCAGGTAGCAGTTTATCCGTCAAACATGGACGTTGTCTTGCCGGCTATACTTCGAGATTCTCTGGGTGTGGACCACTCAGAATTGTATGGCATAGCCCTTAACGGGGCACGACGGATCTTCGTGAAATTTGCATGTATGGCGGCGTATACCAGAGTTGTGGATAAATATCAGGACAAGCGGCTGGTGGTAATGCAAGGACTGGAGGTATGTGTAAGGGACGTTTCGGCAACTTACAAGTGGATAAAGTTGCGAAACATCCCATTTGAAGCTGGGGAAAGTGACATACAGGAAATGATGAAGATGTATGGGATTGTCCATGCTGTTACTGTTGGTAGATGGATGAATGGTCTTTACGCTGGGATGTTGGAAGGCACATAGACACCACTACACTACGATGATGGTGCAGCCATCAACGATCAGGATGATGATGGCCAGACACCACTACACTACGATGATGGTGCAGACATCAACGCTCAGGATGATGATGGCCAGACACCACTACACTACGATGCTGGAATCCCATACCCTCCTTTATCTTAATGCATGGTTTTCGCACTCAGGTATATGTTACCTATGTTGGACAGGTGCGTACCTGCCGGTTGTGTGGGCAGATGGGGCACCTGGCGGTTGACTGTCAACGTAAAAGGCCTGAGGAGGGTAACGTCGGGAAGGTGGATATACTACGGACGGATGAAGGAGTGCAACAGGACGAAGAATTGGCAAGGAAACAAGGAGATGGTGTGACGGAGGGCATGGTACGTCAGGTATGGAGCGAGGAGGTGGAGCAGGAGGAAAGAGTACAGGGAGAGGTGGACAGGGTGCAGCCTGCAGAATCTGTGGTGACTGGTGTAACGTCTATGGACGAGAGTCAGAGGGATGTACGGGAGGAGGCTGAGATCTTGGAGGATCTGAATGAGTTCATTCGAGGTGGTCCTTTGTCACTTGAGGAAGTGGCAGGGATGGGAATTGGGGAGAATCAAATTGACGTCAATGACGGCACTGAAGGACGGAGTGAAGTCCTGGGGAAGACAGGACATCAAGTTGAGGTTCAGGGTACAGTGTCAGTAGTGGTAGCAGAAATACATAGGGAAGAGAGTATGGAAGTGGAGACAAAGGGGAATCAAGGAAAAGGCCAGGGGAAGAATCTGAGGATGACCCATTAACTGCTGCACAAAGGCCTGGTAAGAAGGTGTGGGCGGATGTGGTGCAGGGAAAAGGAAGTAGGGTGAAGGGTAATGGTGATAGAAGGGATATAAAGGGTGATGGGAGGATTAAGGGAGGGTTGGAAGGAGCAACACATGGAAAACTAGACAAAAGAGTACTGAAGCAGAAGGGAAAACCCCAGCCCTTCACTTTAGGTGTGTAACGATGAATGTTAATGGCCTCAGGAACGAGGTCAAACGTAAATGGGTTGAAGTAACATTGAAGAGGATGAGAGTAGATGTGATATTTTTCCAAGAACACAATTATCAAATAGGATCAGAGCTGGTAGTTAAGGGTATAGGGTTTTGCGTGTGACGCAGGGGCTTTCAAGGGTGGGGTGATGGTGGGTATTAGAGAGTCCAGTCCTTTACCTTGTCATCATGGGAGCATGTGGGAAGTCGAGTGGTAAGGGTGAACGGGAGTGGGGTGGGGTACAAGTAAGTTTCCTTGGGGTATATATGCCGGCTGTTGCTAATAGGAGTATCAAGGATGATTTTGTTAATAACGAGTTGACGTATGCTTTCAGAGGATTGCCCCAAGTAGCGATTATAGCTGGGGATTGGAATAGTGTGATTCGGATTAGGGATGTGGAGCCCCGAAGGGGGGGGTGTGTTTTGGGGTCTCTAAGGGATGTATTGGGGGCGGTGGGGTGGTGGATGTGGTGGGGAAGGGATGAGTTGGTGGAATATACTTTCTTAAGGAATAATTATGCGCAAGACTGGATCGAATATATGTGACAAGGTCGGTGGATGTGCGAAAGGTGGAATGCTTTGATTTGGGTTTTTCAGATCACAGGGTGTGTTATTTGAAGGAGGGTGGGAAGGGTTGTGCATGTGTATAAGAGTTTTTGGAAATTGAATACGAGGTTATTGGAAAGGGAAGGGAGGAGGAGGCATTTGAGCAGTGGTGGAAGGGTTGTGGGGGATAGGGATAAAGTCAGTTGTTAAATGGTGGAATGAGACGGGGAAAGTGGAAATTAGAAAGTATTATGAGAGGGTTGGCGGTGAGGAAATGAGGTATAGGTATGGGTATCAGAGGTATTTGGAGGGGCTTTTAGGTGAGTGTCAGGGTGGGGATTGGAGGGAAAGAATTATGGTGATGTGGTAGAGTTGAGGGCAAAGTTAAGGGAAATACAGGAGGAGAGATTTCATGGACTAAGGATTCAAGTGGTATGGAAGAAGTTTTGTGGGGAATAAAGTGTCAAAGGTAGTGTTAAGAAATTTTCAACGGCGAAGGAAAGGTATGTTGATAGAGTCATTGAAGGTGGAAGGGGGTGAGAGGGTATCAGGAGGGAACGGTACTGGAGGACAACGGAGGGGATGGGGGTACGCAGAGGGTTGGTTTTGTAACAAATATGAAAAGGGGAGACAGATGAGGAGGCTAAAGGTAGGATATTGAGGGAATTGGGAAATTATTAGGTGAGGAAGAGAGGAAGGAATGTGAGGGGGAAATTTTGGAGGAGGAGGTATGGGAGGCGGTGAGGGGTTTGAGATTGGGAAAGTCGCCTGGCATAGACGGGTTGCCGGGGGAATTGTATGTTAAGCATTGGCAGGTTTTGAAGGGGTAATCGTTAAAATGGTAAATGAACTGAAAGAGGAGGGGAATATGGGTGAGTCGATGAGAACGGGGTTGTAGTACTAGTGGCGAAAGGGGGATATCAGGAGGGGTTAGGTGATTATAGGGAAATAGCATTATTGACTGCAGATTATAAAATATTTGCAAAGGTTTTAGCAAACAGGATCAAAAGAGGGTTAGGGAATGTTGCATGAGGGACAATACGGGGTGCCGGGACGGAGTATCAGAACGGGGCATAGACGTATAAAGCAGTTTATTGAGAATAGTCAGATGGGAGGAGTATTGGGGGTGGATTGGCAGAGGGCATATGATAGGGTGGACAGGGAAATGTTATTGGATATTTTGGGTAGGCAAGGGTTTGGGGAGGTAGTTATAGGATGGGTTCGAACTTTGTATGAGGGGCTTTAGTTAGGGTGCAAATTAATGGGAATGTGGGAAGAAAGGTGGAGATGAAGAAGGGTCTGCGGCAGGGATGTCCGCTGTCGCAGATCCTTTTGCCTTATTACAGGATCCGTTTTATAGGTTGGTGGAGGAGGGTTTTACGGGAGGGTGACATGGAGGAGGATGCAGAGGGGTATTGTTGGTTATGTAGATGATACTACAGTGTTGGTCAGGTCTGAGAAGCAGTTGAGTATGATCAATGAGTTGGTTGAAAAGTTTGGGAAGGCAACGGAATGAGGGTGAATAAGGAAAAATCTAATTTATTGGGGTAGGCAGTTGGTCGGGAACGTTGGAGAAACGGGAGGGATGGAGTTGTGTGAAAACTATAAAAATATGTGGGATAGTGTTCAGTGCTGATCCTTTGGTGGCTAGAGAGGTAAATTCAAGATTGGTAGTGGATGCTGCTATTGATAGGATGAAGGGAGGGGGAATGAGAGAGGTAACTTTGTTGCAAAGGGTGGTAGTTATTAACGTTTTAGTGTATAGTAAATTGTGGTTTAGGGCGGTGGTATATCCTCTCTTAGAGGTGGATGTGCAGCGGTTGTTGAAGTACGTGTTGAAGTTTGTATGGGGAATGGGAGACATTGGATGTGTAGGGAAGTAGTGGAAACGAGGGTGAGGTGGGGGGTTAGGGTTGGTGCCCTTGAGGTGTAGGTTAAGGAGTGTTTTTGTGAGGCATGAGTTTTTGATGAGGGAGGAGAGGGGGACGAAACGTGGGATTGGTGATGAAGGAGGTGCGAAGGTGGTGGGGAGGAAAGGATATATTGCTTTGTGAGGCTATTTTACGAGGGTTATTGGTTATGAAGGAGCCGGGAAGGTGTAGAGTAAGCCGTTTGGATAGGTTGGGGATGGAGAGAATGGAGATGCAAGGGAGTGAGGTTTATCCTTTGTATGATTGGAAAGGAATTTGGGGGTGGTTAAAGAAGTTGAAGTGCACCCAAGGGTGAGGGAAACAGGGTATAGGTTTCTTCAGGGTATTTTGGCGTCCAGGGCCCAGCTTTATGTAATGGGGTTGAGTGGGGATGGGTATTGTCGTAGGTGTGGGGAGGTAGATACAGCTTATCACGCCATCTATTTTTGTGAGGGTTTGGAGGCAGTGAGGAAATGGTTTGGGGGGGTTTTGAGGATGGTAGGTGGGGAGGGCTTTGAGTTTAGATTTGGGGAAGTTCTCGGAAAGCATACGTAGAGGGATGTCTTATTTGGTGTTGGATTTTATACATATATCTTGGGGTATGAGGGACGTAGAGGGGATGGTTCGAATAAGGGCTTTAGGAGCGGGGTTTTATAGGACAAAATGTAGGAATCGGAGTTTGTATAGTGGGGTATGGAACAGGGCTTTTTCGAGTGGTTATCAAGAGATGACAGTGAATAGCATGTTGAGGGTGCCAAGGTGAAAGGACTGGTGTTGATTATGGTAGAAGTCACGGGAGGTGAAATGGGTAGAGGTGGGTAGGAGGATAGTAATGTAGGTAGGGAGGGAGAGGGGTGGGGGGTTTGTGTTTTTAAGGGATTGGGAGGAGGGGGTAGTAGCTGGGTATTCTAGGTTCGGCAATAGATCAGGGAATGGGCGGGAATTTTTCTGGTTCAGTGCTCTAGTCTGGGAAATAAGATAAAAAAGTAGTGGTATTGTTCATAGAGACACCTTGAGGTAATGGGAACATTATGATTATGCTCTAGTGTCTAGTGTAATGTAGTGAGGTGCTATGTTGTTTAGCATATGTAATTTATGTTGATAATTATAAGCGTTCATATGTTTGGAACGCTCTTATGTATGTAATATGTACATATACCTGTCTCTTAATGTGTAATGTCAGGATTAGAATTAAGGAATATTATTAGAATAACAGCAAAGGAAAGTAATATGTGTATTTAAGTATATTAATGTTTTTTTTATATACGGTTAGGGTGTGGTGCGCAGTGTACTGCGATGTCAGTGAGAGACAGTCCAAGTTTAATTGTTTCATCTTGTGGAGAACATTTGCCTGGTTTAGGATTATCTGTGTTAACGTAGTCGTTAGTTATTATTGTGATATTTATAATTTACATACTTGACAGAATTCAAGAGGATGCATAGAAATAATGGTACCATGTAATATACAGTTCTGATTGTACAATTTAGTGTAGATAGTACAATTTAGTGTAGATTTAGGGGTTTAGGGTGTGCTATGTATACATATAGTTGGTTTACTCAAAGATTTCAGAGGGGAGTTTTATGTTAGGAAGGTTAAGGAGGGGGGGGCATATTGCTTTTGTAAGTTTTGACTAGTGGTTTTTTTTTTGTTCATAGAGGCTCCTTGATGTTATGAGCAATATGATGATCATGTATTCGTAACAAGTATAATGTGGTGAGTTTCTATGTCGATTAGAATATGTAAATTATGTTGGTAATTATAAGCGTTCATATGTTTAGAACATTTCCATGTATGTAATATGTATATATACCTGTTTCTTAAATAAAATATAAAAAAAAAAAAATTGTCCAAGCATCACGCTTCCGCCTACAATGACCTAACACGGTTTTTGACGGCCAGTCACCCTCCAACAGATCATTCATACCAGCTTTCAAGCGACACACCTCAAAGCGCTCTATTTGTATATCCCATAACTTGTCTTTTAAGACACAGATTTCCCCTGTGTCATGGTGACCACTCCTCTCATAACAACCCTGTAGCTGCCCCTCTATGTAATTCTGCAATCCAAATCTCCATCCTGCCTCCTCCCTACCCAACTTCTGATAAAAAATCCTAATTTGCAGCTTTCCCTCGTTCATCCACCACTCCAGCAAGTTATCATGCTTCTTACTCCTCTCCCAAAACCTCGCCAACCAGTCGCTAAACAGTTTGCATTTATCATCTCCCACTAATAATCCTACATTCAATTTCAAATAGCCCCTATACCACTTTGCCACGCCTTCCCAATCCAACTCCACTAAAACCCCTCTGTGATCCGAAAATCCCAGGTCTATGGTTTGAACCCTACCTACCATCACCCTATCATTTACATAAATCCTATCAAGCCTCGCCGCATACCCCTTCCTAATAAAAGTATAATCCACAGGGCCCCCAACACCAACCACATCCTTTAACCCCACACATCCCAGTAAGTCACGTAAGGCCACAAGCTCACATCCTGCCCCTCGAGGCTCTACATCCCTCTTTCTAATTACACAATTGTAATCGCCGCCCAAAACCACAACACCCAGCAAATCCCAAAAGGCATAAATCAAAAAGTCTTGAATAAAACCCACCTTTACCATCCGTGACTGCTCTGCTGGCATATAGACACCTAAAAAACAGACCCTGACCCCTCCCCAGGAACCCTCCACCCTAACCACCCTGCCCCCCCCCGCATTCCTCCCAAACCATGGGTTGGAAAGGGCTTGACTCCAAAATCGCTACTGCCGCCCCTCCCTTGAGTCTACCAGAAGACCCTGCAAACACCTTATACCCTTTTTTTTTTTTTACATTTTATTAGTTTTTCGGTACATGTAATACATATACAAACTCAAAACAATCAAATGTGTATAAACGCAAAGAACATTAACAGTGAGTAACCTTTCCAACATCAATGGAAATAAATGCTATGTCACAAACAACAGCTCAATACAAACTGCGTGCAAGGTGATAAAATTAACATACAACAAAAGGTACACCCAGTGCCGAAACCCGACACCGATATAATTCCTAGTAATATTTTTACCATAAACAGATATGAATCGTCCTTACAAAGCATTAAGGACATGCATCTTACCTATGCCACAAATCCCAATAAGAGACCACCCCTCTCCACCTAACAATTTGCATTAACCTTATAAACTGTAAGCTCTATGTGCATTAGGTTACATTTAACAAAAGTATCCTAATAACTTCACACCTAACCACAAATTTTTGCTTTCATAGCCACAACAAACCTCTATACACACAATTATGTAAAAATGAATACAAACACAATTAGCATCTGTTACTTTTAACTCTATAAGTTGTATTAATACAAACTACACTTATACATGTGTAAATTCATGACCTACAACAAGTGTGGTGCATACCTGATGTCCTATCAGAATACCATCAACCTGCCACAGAGTACGTATATTCAAAAGTAAATTACAACTCGAAATTCACGGTAACCACAACATGTTTCAGTTACCCTTACCATCTACTGGTAAGTACAAACCAACCCCCAACACATTCACACCAGTTACAACCCAAACACACTCCCCCTCCCTCCCCGGCTTCAGAGGACCAGCCAAACCCATGTACAACCCTGACTCCCCACCTTACCAACTTCACCAACATCCATTCCACCCTCATACATCTCATCCACTACCCAAAACCCTAACGTCACTTGTCACAGCATAGAATGTCAACCGTCGCCCAAAGAAAATAATACCCCCCATCTTCCCTCCCCCCCTTTCTCCAATCACACGTCCCTATCTCCTAAAAACAAACACATCCCCTTCCCCTAGACCCCAACCCTACAGGTCAAGCCCACTCAAACCCCTCCAAACCTCTCAATAGCCCCTTGACACTTAATGATCTGTAATCCTCCGAAAATACAGAATCCCAACCCTTCCCATATAGCAAACGATTCCGACACTTGGTTCAATATATATGAGCCGCCACCGCCTTTATTCTTTCCTGAATGCCCACCTCTCTCAATTTCCATGACACACAAACAAAATCCACCATGCAGTACATTAAACCCTTTTTGTCCATATGACACCCCCCCCCAAATCCAAGAAAATTGCCCTTAACAAAAGTACTACCCCTCCCCCCAATTTCCTCAAAACCCATCCCATCCACCACCTTACCCCTTCCAATGCTTCACAAAAATATATGGCATGCAAGACGGTCTCCGGCTTGCCACACCTCTCACAACCCCCATCTTTCACACACCCCATTCAAAATAAAATCTCCCTTGCTGCAACCGCCCCATGTAGAAACCTATACATCAGCTCACGATCCCTTCCCGATAAATGTAATTCCCGAAACCCCCCCCCCAAATTCCTTTCCAGTCATAAACTGGATATATAGCCTCCCCCTCCAGCACCCTCACCCCACCACCTAACCTCATAAGCACAGCTACTTTTAAATTTTGCGGTTCCTTTATGACCATCATATTGCGCAGCCAATCCCTGCACTGTACCAGATCCCTCCCCTCCCACCATTCACCCAAATCTCTCAACACTCCCTCCACCCCAGTCCCTCCACCCCCCTCTCCTCATCACACAACGTTTCATACATGCACATCAACCTCTTCTCCAGCCAAATCAGACCCAACCCCCAATAATATTTCCTTCCTAACTATATCCTTCCGTAACCAATGCCTACCATTAGCCCAGATGAACTTAAATACTTTACGCTCCAGCCCTTCCACATCCCACCTCAATAAAGGATAAATATTAGCTACA